>JBCFYV010002546.1:0-37819 GCA_039000515.1 Timema cristinae
TTTCAAATTTTTTAATATGTTTGTTTTAAACCACTGTTCTTTGTTTTATTTTTTTTTTTTAAAAGGGGAAAAAAGGGGCAAAAAAAAAATTTAAAAAGTTTTTTCATTTCAAGACTAAAAAAAATTTTGTTAAAAAATTTTTAATTTTTTTTTAAGTGATATAAACCCGGCCCAAAACCCCCTTTTTAAATTAAAAGCATAATGAGTAGCCTCTGCCTGGAACCCCAGTTTGACCTACTTTTTTGATTGGACAGATTTTGTCACGTGCCCCTTTTTCCTGCTCTTAATTGGCTGCAAAAAATTTTCCCCTCTCCTCCCCCCCCCCCCTTTTTTCCCCAAAAGTGGTTACGTCCTCCCAAAGCCCCTCCCCAAAAAACCCCCCCCTACCCCCCCCTAGCCAAAAAAACCCCCCGGACATGTTGTTCTTGATGATTAATTTTTTGATTTTAAAAATTGATTTTTTGCTAGGATTGGGGTTTTTGGGGGTTTTTTATTAATTGTTAGGGCGTTGTGCTATTTATTTGTTTATTAGGACCTGCGCTTGGTTTTCGGGGATGAATGAACATTGGCTCCTCCACCCAAAAGGGGCTCGGTGGAGGGTCCCAAAAAAAGGCGCCGAACCTCCCCTGACGACCTTTGGATTTAGAGTTGATAAATGGTTCCCTGCTTGGACCCCCCCCTTTAAAAGGGGGGTAGTTAAAAACCCCCTGGCCCCAGTCTGGGGGGTCGACAAGACAAGTTAGACAAAAATTGATCGCAAAGGGCGCAAGGGGGTTTCCGGCGACAGCATGTCCCCCGACAAGCGGTTGAGACAAGAATGAAAATGAGGTCTTTTCCCCCTAAAAAGGGGTTCCCCCGGGGCCCGGGGGTTTTGGGCAGGCGGGACAAGAAAATCGAGACAAAAATAGATGGGGGGGGGGCCCGCCCCACCATTGACTCAAAATGGGGGGGAGAAGGGGGGTATAAAGGGGGGGGCCCCGGGGGGTTTTTATTTAAAAAGGTTTTTGAGCGGTTCAAAGGGGGCAAGTTACAGCGGGGGAAAAAATTTTCGACGCCGTGAAACCGTAAATTGTGTGATCAAACCCGTAGATAAAAAGTACTCGGGGGAAAATTAAAACAGTCAATAAAAAATTTTTTGGGACGTCAAAAAGGCCATCTCCCTGAGTTTTGTTTATTTTCCCCCGTCGTTTTTTTTTATCTAACGAAAGACGTGGTGATTTTAAAAAAGAAAAACGGTTTTCCTCCCCCGGAAAAAAACCCTTTCACCTCCCCTTTTAACTTTGGACGCTTTTAAAAAGACGGCGCAGTTAAAAAAGGACAATCGGGCAGTGGGGGGGGTTTTTTCAAAAATTTTTGCTCCAGATACGCCACCATGTTTAAATCCCTTTTAAATTTTAAAAATTTTTTTGGGGGGTTAACGATTGAGGGGGTGCCTATTGATGAATTTTGTTCACATTTGGGGGTGTGGGGGGTAGACAGTAATTTAAAAACTGAGGGGGGAGGTATACAGTTTTGCGGGCCTTTCCTGTCACCGTAAAGCGAGGGAAAGGGGGGGCGCGGCAGTTGGCCTAAAATTTTTTGGCCCTTTTAAAGGGGCATTTGGCCAAAAAAAAAAACCCAAAAGTCTTTTGGGCCTAAAAAGGCGTTTGGCCAAAAAGGGTTTTTTGGAAAAAAAGGGTTTTTTTGGGCCCCCAAAAGGGTTTTTTGGGGGCCTTTAAAGGTTTTTGGGGCCCTAAAGTCATTTGGCCAAAAAAAAAAATTTTAAAACCTTCGGTTATCGGGGGAAAAAAAAAAGGTTTTACTGTTTTTTGTTTAATTGAATATTTTTTGAAAAACTTTTTTCAAGGTTTTATTTAAAAAAATTTTTTTCCCAAAAAAAAATTGGGGCAATACCCTACATACACTAGAAAATTTTTTTTTCCCCAAAAACACTATTCACCTTTTTTATATATAGTTTTTCCGATATTATTTCCTTTTTTATTTATCTCACGGTCATAAAGTTAAACGAAAACAAAAAAAAAAATTTTTTTTCCCCAAAAACATCTTTCCCCCGCTCAAAAAAAATTTAAAATTTTTGGTACATTCAAATTATGGGGATTTTTGACTTTTTTATTCCGAAAGGAAAAAAAAATGTGGAAAAATTATTCAACCTACCCACTTTAAATTTGTCTGAAGGGGGCGCCCGATTTTATTTTTTGGGTACTGAGATATATATGAACATTTTTTTTTTTTCTATTGTATTAATAATTAATTTATAAAAATATTTTACGTTTTTAAAAAAAATTTTTTTGGGCCAAATAAATAATCCCTTTTGGTTTATATATAAACTTAAATTTTTGGGTTTTGACTAGTTCCTTAACTTTTTTAAAATTTTTTTTTTGGGGAATTATTAAAAAATTTAAAATTTTATAAAATTTGTACAGTTTTTTTTTTTCAAACAGGGGAACTATTTTTTTTACGGTGATATTTTTTTAAAAAAAGGGGCTATGTTAACAAAAATGGTTTTTTTTTAAAAACTATATATTTTAATTTTCCCCCCCTATAATTTGAAAAGGGGTTTCGGGGGTTTTTTTTCAACTTGTGAAAAAAAAAACAAAAGATTTTAGGGAAAATTTTTGTTGGTTTTTTTTTTAAATCTTCAAAAAAGAAAAAAAACAAAATGGGGTTTTCCCCTTTTCAGGTTTTTTTTTCCTAGGGAAAGGGAAAAAAAGAAAAGAGGGGAAGCAAGTGGACCCCGAAATCCCCAAGGGGGGGAGCGAGGCAAAAGGGTTTTTAAAACTGTTGAGCTTTGGGTTTGGGGGTTTTTAAAAAAATTCCCCGTTTGGATCGTTTTGGGGTTCCCCCCCTTTAAAAAAAAAGACCCCTTTTTTTAGCCTAGATGCAAAACGCGTGATCAATTTTGGGCCCGGGGCCCCATTGCGAAAAAAAAACTTTTTTTGTCTAATTTTTGGTGCTCTTTTTATGCTCATATGTGCCCGAACATAAAAAATTTGTGCTTTTAAACTGGAAAATTTTTTGAAAAAAAAAAGTGGGGGGGCCAACTTGAGCTAAAACCCAGCCGCCACTTATTAAAAAAAAAAAACAAAACCCCCAAATTTTTTTTAAGTAAAACCATTGTGTTCCTTTTTTGCTCTATGTGCCCGGGGAAAAAGGGCATTTGTCCCCTTTTAAAAATTTAAAAATTTTGGGGGAAAAATTTTTGTGGGGGGTTTAAATTAAACCCTTTTTCCCCATATCAAAAATGTAAAAAAAATATAGTTCAAGTTTTGGGGGGCCCACATTTTTAAATATCAATTTAAAAAATTTGTATTCACCATTAAAATTTTTTCTTAGTTTGTGCTCATATGTCCCCAAAAATTTAAACCCTTTTTGGGGTGGGAATCTGGGCCCCTTTTTGTTAACATTTAATTGAAGGGGGGTCCCAAAAGGTTCAAGCTAGCCCCCATAAAAAACGGGGTTTTTTGTTTTTTAATTATGGGCCCAAAAATTTCTCATTTTTGGGAAAATTTTGAGCAAAAACAAAAAAAAAAGGGGAAAGGGGGGAAAAAAGAATTTTTTTTCATTGATTTTAAAATGTGGGGGCCTGCTTGAAAATTTAATTTTTTTTACGGGGTTTTTGGGAAAAAAATGACTAATTTTAAACCCGCCAAAATTTTTTTTTTTTTTAAAAATTTTTTAATTTTAAACCCCAAAAGTTCTTTTTCGGCACTTTTTTGAGCACAAAGGGGGCCCCCAAAATTTTGGGTTGACTTAAAAAAAATTTTGTTATGTTTGTTTTTTCAATATGTGGTGGGTAGTTGGAGTTCAAGCTGGCCCCCCCACATTAAATTTTTTCTCAATTTTGGCCATTTTTACCAGCCCCCCAAAATTTTTTCATTTTTCGGGCACATATGAAAAAAATTTTTTTTGAGCCAAACGATTAAAAAAAAAAGGGGTTTTTTTTCAGCAATGTGGGGGGGCCAACTTTTTTTAAAACGGGGGAAAAAAACAGGCTAAATCTTCTCTTTCTTTTCTTCTCCGTCGATCTAAAATTTTTACTTTTTTAGGGGGGGATTCCCGGGGCAGTCCTTTCCCCCCCCCCCTTTTTTCCCTAATAAAAAAAAAACCCCCCAAAAAAGTAAATTTTTAAAAAAATTCATTTTTCCCCGGCTTTTCCCTTTTTTGTTTTTTTTTAAAACCCACTATAAAAAATTTTTTTTTGAGTTTGGGGGAGTTTGTTGGGGGGGTTACCCCCTGTTTTGCTTTTTTTTGCTTTATATATTTTTAAAAAATAATGTTTTTTTTTTGGGGTTTTTTTTTTTAAAAAAGGTTTAGTGATAAAAAATTTTTTTTTAAATTATGTATTTCATCTTATTTTTAAAAAAAAGTTTTTTACAAAAAATTTTAAATGAATCGGGGCAAAAATGTGCTTTTCCCGCCCCTGTCAATTAAATTTTTGGTTTTTAAAAGGTAATTTTTCCTAAATGGTTTCCCGTTTTTCCAAAAAAACGGGGAAAAAATTTCCCTCTTTAATTTTTTCCCCTCTTTTTCCTTTTATTGAAATTTAAAGGGGGAAATTTTTGGGGACTGGCAAAAAAGATAAATGAAAAAACAAAAAAAATAGTTTTTAAAACTCTTTTACTTGAAAAAAAAAATTTTAGACAGTAAAAAATAATCATATTCAAAATATAAAAAATGTACTTTTTTTTTATATTTAAAAATTTAAAAATTAAAAACTTTATTTAAATTTTTAAGTTAAATTTTTCTAAACTTATTTATTTTAAAATTTAAAAAAATTTTTAAAAAAGAAAAGGAATTTCCCTTTTAAAAAACTGCTCAAAAAGTATTCATTATTAACTATAATATTTTATATTAAAATCAAAAATTTTTTTTAAAAGGGGGTTTTTAACAAAAATTTTTTTTTTCCCCCTTTTAAATTTAAAAAAAAAATTTAAGGGGTTTTACTTTTGATTTTTTCATTTGACAAAAAAAAAAAGGCGTTATAAGTTCAAAAAAAACCAAAATTTTAAAAACCCATCATTTTTTTTTAAAAATTTTTTTTATCTATAAAAAGGGCCTTTTTAAAAAAGCGTTTACTTAAACCAGGGGCCCCCACCCCTTTGGGGGGTTTGGGGTCCCGGGGCCCCCTTCCCCCCAAAAACCCCCCAATAATTTCTTTTAAAAAAACCAAAAAATTAAAATTTTTTTTTTAAAAAAAAAAAATTTTTACACAAAAGATGAGTCGTTTTACTTAGGCCCCCTTTTTTTCCCGGGTTTTTTAAAATTTTTTTATTCAAAACACACACATTTTAAAAAAGGGGCCCATTTTTTTTTTTTTTTTTTTTTAAAAAAAAACCCCCAAACCCTATAGCTTCCATACTTGTATACAAAAAAAATGTTTATAATTTGTACCCAAAACCCTTTTTGGTAGTTAATTTTTGTTTTTTTTTTTAGTTTCTTAACAAAGATAGGGGTTTTTTACATGAGGACCTCGTTTTTTAGGACTTAAAAACACTCGCACCCCACCCAATTTGGGTTTTTAAAAAATTTAAAACTAAAGTTTTGGGGAAATGACAAAGTACCAAAAGCGTGTTATTAAAACTTTAAAAAAAATATTGATTTGCCCCGGGGTTTCACATTTTAGACCAAAAGGGGCCTTTGTCCCCAAAAAAAATGAATGGGGCCCAATCCCCCTAAAAATTTTACATTATTTTTTTAAATTTTTTTCATTCAATAAATACTTTTTAAAAATTTACAAGTTTTTTATAATTTAAAAACTTGAATGAATATAAAAGAAGAACTCCCCCTAAAAACCCCCTCCGCGTATTTTTAAAAAAAAGTTATATTTTGAGTGCGTAGGGGCTTATGGGGGTCAGGAGTTTTTTGGTTTTAAAAACCCAAAGGGACCAGTTTTTTTTTGGGGGTACAGGGTGAAAATTTTTTTTTTCACGTAATATAGAATTTTTTTGCTAAAACACTTTAAAAACCCTATAAATGTGTTTTAAAATTTACAGCCCCGGGACTTTATCTCATTTGGGGGGGTGTTTTTTTTTACTGAGCAAAAGGGGCCCGGGTTCGATTCCGGAATGTCCAAAAAAAAAGTATCATTGGTTGACTGTGCTTTTCCCCCCTTTAAAAAAGTTGAATTAACTGTCAGGGGGTGGGGGTGTTGAAAATTTTTTCTAGATTTAATTTTTTTTGTCAGATTTGGGGAAAAAAACCCCAAAATTCTAGGGTTTTTTCTGTCACTAGTTTTATACGAGTGTCACTCATTGAGGTAAAAACCGGGGGGAAAAAGGGGGGGGGGGTTGAAAGGGGGGGGTTTTTCCCCAAAAATTTTTTTCCCCCATCGAAATGTCCTCCCCCCCATTTTTTTAAAAATTCCCTCTGATTACTTAAAATTTGGGGGGGTGAAAGAGGGTTTTTTCACCCCAAAATTCAAAAAAGGTTTTATAACAATCTATTATTATTTCTAAATGTTTAAGGAAAACCCCCAAATAGCTTTTAGTGGCATTCCATTTTCAAATATTTTCCACTGGCTTGGAGTCAAGCACCTAAAAACTCCTTAAAAATAGTTTTTTACAAACTACCTCGCCCAACACTTATAAGCTTCGCCGATACTCTTGATGTCATCACAATAGGTTTTTTTTCATTGTGAACTTACTTCCCGTTTGAGTTGTACACATACATCAATTTACCCTAATGAACCAGGAATGAGGAATGTTACATTTTAGATTGAATGTACCTACATTTGCGTATATTGAGAGTGGTGGGTACCATTTTAGGGAAAAATACCCTTTTTACACCCGGCTGGGATTTGAACTTCAATCTTAGAGGACAACTTTATTTCCAACTGAGGAGGGGGGTGGGGGATATAGGTGGAGGACACACATATTATCTCCAACTTTGAGGGGGGCATATATTATTACCAACTTATATAACACAAATATTGCTGAATCTAATATTACCCTTTAAATATTATAGTTTGACACACTCAGTTGAACATTAATAAAATTCACGATTTTCACTATACTACAAATTGGTTTATGAATAGGCCTACTTACAAGAGGGTTATTAAATTTATATTGAAAAGTTAACACATAATTTAAGTGAACATTTAGTCACCAAATACCTTAATGCTTTCATTAACTTGCGTACTATATACATTTGTTCATGTACTACAATAAACTATGTTCTTGTACAAAAACATATTCATGTGTGTCATCAGCCACGTGATTTATTAAATTTAGAAATAATGTTTCTAAAGTATGTTTTAAGATGGCACGGATAAAATAAAACTATATCCCCTTGCATGGGGAGATTTTTCTTATAGACTACTGTCCACATTAATGAAGCAAGATCGATTTTGTTTAATAAGGTTATAAAATGCTTATGTGAAATCTTGCAGTTAAGTAAACTATTTAAACAAATCATTAAATTCACATAGAAGGGGACTTTTCCATAAAGTAAAACTATTGGGGGTGACACGTTTACACGCCATGAAACCACTTACTAATTTGTTTCGTAAATCTAATACAATGCCTAGATTCACGGGTGATATATTTTCCCCTTGGATAAACATTTTCGGAGACATCACAAATAAGGGCGATTTTAATTTGCTTTTTTAAGGAAATTACAGCTGTTAGGACTGAAGGTCTCGTTCATATTCATTAGGTGAAAAAATGTTCTGAGCAAATAAAATACGAATCATGACTCCATTTTCCATCTAGTTCAGAAGGAATACATCTTCATCTGACATCAGAATCTTTAGGGAAAGTCATGGTGTATAAACCATATCTCTGAACTGGGGGGGGGGTTCCTCAATTGTTTTCCACTCTCCCTCCACGCAAATGCGGGTTCACTTCCACTAATTCAACCTTCCCAATTTCCTAACCATTAGCGTAATTAGTACTTAGGCGTATAACCCGAACGGGTGTAAGACGTGGTGCTGAATAATAATTTTAAAAAAAAGTGCTGCACTACACAGGTCACATGATCTGAACAGAAGCAAACTTGGATAGGTTACGATCAGACGTTACAGCAGCGCTTGCGTGTTAGGGTTCGGCCAGACTGACAAGCGTGCGAGCGAGCGCGTAAGCGACTGGGTGGCCAAACTGGCGAGGCGCGCGATCGAAGCGCGTAATTAGCGGACCCTAATTAGATTATTATTAGCACCGCGTCTTACTACCCGTTCGGGTTATACGCACTTACGCTAATGTGTAATGGTAGGGTTATTGTGAGATGAAATGAAGGACCTACAGTTTAAACGTGGAATAGAACCACGGTGGCGGCCTGGCATTCCCCACATTCACAAGATGTCTTGTCAGAGGTGAAGGAAGGGTTTGGAAATGAGATTAAAATTGTGCCGGGACCGAGGATTGAACCCCGGCTGCCAGCACAGAAGTCTGACACCTTACCCCTAGAACACTAGGTCACCGACCCCCCCCCCCCCCTAGTTAGAGAAGATGTATCTGTCAAACACACTTAGTACATCTCTGCTCCTCGAAAATTCTTACAGAAAATATGTGTGTATTTATAAAAAAGAAAAAGTAAAGTGAAGGCATCCAATTAATAAATTGAGAAATGCGTATGGTACTGTACTGAAGTTTTTTTAAAATCAGATTTGCCGCACCAGTGGTGGGAATGGTGCGTTGCACTCGATAGCTTTTGACTAGGAGGCAAAGGTTTCGAATCTTGGCTCAGTGAACTGAAGGTGATTTTTAAAAACTTATTTTATTGTTGTGTTTTTTCATACTCTCTCCAAACTAATGGTGATTCTTATTTGTAAAGGCCTACTTTGATTATAATATTGAAGTATTTTAACATATCGGGTTTACATATATACATTATATTATTTATGGTCTTACCAATTAAATTAGGCCATTATTTTATTTTATTATTATTATTATTATTATATTATTATTATTATTATTATTATTTTATTATTATTAGCACCGCATCTTACTTCCCGTTCGGGTTATATGCACTTACGCTAATGTGTAATGGTAGGGTGATTGTGAGATGAAATGAAGGACTTACAGTTTAACGTGGAATCCGAACCACGGTGGAGGCCTGGCTTTCCCCACATTCACAAGATGTCTTGCCAGAGGTGAAGGAAGGGTTTGGTAATCAGATAAATCTGTGCCGGGACCGAGGATTGAACCCCGGCCGCCAGCACAGAAGTCTGACACCTTACCCCTAGACCACCAGGTCACCGGGCCATTAATAGCAAGTGTGTTAAAACCTATCACTGATAGAAAAAAGTCAAATATCATGTCAAAATGAGAAGTTTCCCCAGCACTCAATGAACCAACATACAATAATATTGCCTAGCGCCTGTAAACTAGACTGTATCGGGTCGAGCGCGCGCGCTTGAAAAATAGAACCAGTTCTATCTTTCAAGCGCGCGCGCTCGCTCCAGTGTGGCCACCCCCCATTACAACCAATGTGTTCTATTTTATATTTTAGTCGCTCGCGCGCTTAGTCTGGCCGTACCCTTAGGGTAGAGCTGAATGCTGGCCGGTAAAGTGAACGAGCCTTCCCTACAACTCTAGTAGCCTTAGTATAAGGAAGGACCCATCAAGATGACCAAATAAACCTTAAAATTTGAAATTTCTCAGTGAGTTGAGTAATTGCAGGAGGAAGGGGAGCTTGGAGGTCAACATTTTCAAAAACTAATATATTTAATTACTTCTCTGTATTGTAAAGAATTTAAATTTATTAATTAGGTACGGGAAACAACACAAATAGACATTTACATAATAATAATAATAATGATAATAATAATAATAATAATAATAATAATAATAATAATTATTATTATTATTATTATTATTTAATATTGCATTCTGAGAAATAGTGGTGATGGAGTATAATAAAGAAAAAAAACTTTTTGAGATTAGGAAAAAAATAAAATTTTGACAGATAAATAAAGATAAATCAAATCCCAGATAGCCAAAATAACATTAGACTATAAATTTCTCAAAGTGGGTTGGGGAATAAGGGGTCCAAAATCTACAAAATTAATAGAAACTACTACATCTCAGTGCAGTGTCGTTAAAAATTGAATTTTGGCATGACCGTAAATGCACCACTCCAAATAACTAATAAGTCTGAGCATTTTAAAATGTAACTCCATGAAATCAAGGGAGGGGCGGGGGGAGTTATAAAAAACCTTTTATCTATAGTTTAAAATCGAAATTTGGCTGGCAGGTAGAAGAACAACTATAGATAAAGAAAGTATTCTTAAAACTATGTGTTTAAATGAGAGTTAGAGAAATTATGATTGGGGAGGAGAAGGGAAATTTTTCAAAAACCAATAGAAACAATTACTAACAGAACAATTTATTTGATAAGCTGAGGTGCTTAGTACTAGAGTGATTCTTTCAAATTAATTCATGTTTAGTTAGTAAATTTAAACTATTTCTTTTGGTGTTCATTTCAACAATGTCTCTGCGTAAGCGAGCAAATATTGATGCAAAGACTGCATATATATATATATATATATATATATTATATATTATATATATATATATATAAAATAGATTATATATATATTTATAAAATAGATTTTACTTCTTATAGGTAGTAGTTAATTTGTGGCTTCATAAACATACAAAGTTTTCGCCTCATACGTGTCTGAAATTGTATTTTTGGTAGTTTAGATCAGGGTTTCTCAAACTGCGAGGCGCGAAGGGATTTCAGATGAGGTGTGAACCAATTTCTCACTTCTTTCGACTTGCCTAAATTATGATTGACTAAAAAATTAATATTCTGTTTGGCCTATGAAGCAATAAAATTAATTAATATCTTACAAAACCTTACTATTTTTATAAACTTCTACAAAGCTCTTATCAGAAAATAACTAAATCAATTAAATAATAAGTGTCTCATTTTTGTATTTAAACGTAAACAAGTTATTTTATTCTAAGAATAAGAGTCTTAACAATTAATTTTATGTTCATATAAGGCTCAAGAGTATAGAGTTTGAGAAAACCTGGTTTAGATGATTTGCTAAAAATAAGATAATTTACCCAACCAAAATGTGAGCGAAGCCGTGGGCAAACTCGAGTAAGTTAATATGATTATAAAAAAATGAATGATTGATTAATTCATTTAGCAAAATTAATAAACAAATATACTTAGAAAGACTGATAAAATATACTTTGGCACTTAAAAAAAATATATTCAAAATTCAAAATAAAACAAAATTATTAAAATGGTGTAACCACACATGTATGTGCTAATTAATAAAAAACGGTACGGGTACAAAACTTTTTATTTCTGGTACAAAACGGTACAAAAATTATTATTATTTATTAGCACCTCGTCTTACTACCCGTTCGGGTTATACGCACTTACGCTAATGTGTAGTGGTAGGGTGATTGTGAGATGAAATGAAGGACCTACAGTTTAACGTGGAATCCGAACCACGGTGGTGGCCTGGCACTCCCCACATTAACAAGATGGCTTGTCAAAAATTAGTACAAAACCTTGGCAATGTAAAAAGTTCAACATACAAAAGTGGTACTACAGGTTAATGGACGTGCTGCTATACCTTGGGAAGTAGTAAATTGAGAAAAGACTAATATATTTTGAAACGGTAGTATATACTATTTAACTAAACACTACACACCTCGCCATCTATTAGCATCACTACAAATCTTAACGAATGTTTCCGGAGACAGCAAAACATATTTTAATAAATGGTCTAAAAATTAACTTTACAAAAAGTCGTTTGGCCTAAAAGGCATTTGGCCTAAAAGGCGTTTGGCCTAAAAGGCGTTTGGCCTAAAGTCATTTGGCCGAAAGGCATTTGGCCTAAAAGGCATTTGGCCTAAAGGCATTTGGCCTAAAAGGCATTTGGCCTAAAGGCGTTTAGCCTACACTTTAGGCCAAATGCCTTTTAGGCCAAATGACGGGTACCCGATGGAAGTACTACCCTACGAGAGAATCGAGGAAACTTACATGTGTGATATGGCGTGCGCCGTGTATAATTTCCGCAAAGGGGACGTTGTGGCTGTGTTTCTCAGGCCACCACCACCACCCTTCCGAGCTCCACACCACCTGCCACCACCTCCACCCCCAGAGTCACAGGCGTACCCGCCGCCCGAGTACCCAGCACCAGAGTCGTATATCTTCCAGGCATCAGAGTCGCCTGAGTACTCGCCACCAGAGTCGTCCACCTACCAGTCAGTAGAGTCACCTGCGTGCCCACCACCACCACCGGAGGAGGTAAAGTCCGAAGAACCCGTAAATCTCGAGGATTTAATAATGTAAAAAAATTATTCAAATGTTAAAATTATAGGTGAAACACCCAACGACTACATACACGGTCTGGGCAGTTTCGGTAACGTCTTCCTTCCAAAGCAGTGGCGACTCCTCCTTAAGTTCGCAGGTGCAAGTGCACCACTTATAATTTCACACAAAATAGTATTTAACATTATTTTATTTAAATAATAACAATTAACATTTCATAGTGAAACGATTTTTAAGAATATATTTCTTAAAATTAGCTATGCTCTTGCGTTTTTCATTCTATTTACTATTCCACCTGTTTTCCTGACTGCTAGCGCTGTCTCAGTACTTCTACTAAACTCCAGGAGCGTGCAACCATCTGAGCATGCGCATAGAGAAGAAGAGAGGTTGTTGACCTTGCACGTTAGTTTTAAAGTGGACCTTTAACACATGGCCTGGTGCGCAGCTTGATAGCGAACTTGGCGATTTGTTTTGATCAACCAAAGCATTACTACCAGTTATAATGTTTTTTAAAGTGTGGTTTTTCTTTTTTTAATCTGTACACAATTAATTAAGTACAATGATTGTTTAAATAGTAGTTAATTAGTTCATAATAATTTACTGATTTAGTGCTTATTTTAAATATCAAAAAGAATTTTGTGCAAAACATTAATTATAAAAAAACTTGGTTTATGTAAATAGTTGTTATTTGTGAACGAGTTCGAGTTAGTGTTTTTTTTTTAAATATCGAAATGAATTCTGTGCAAAACATTTTACGAAAAAAATTTTCTTTGTGTACTCAAGAAGAAAAATTAGAAATTAAAAGACTTGGTAGACCGACACCAAATATTGTTCTAGAAAAAACTAACAAAAACTAAAAATCGAGAGTTTACTAGAAAATTCAACGTAGAAACTTACAAAAAGCATCCATGGCTATGTGGTTGTAATGTAAAAAATGCATTGTTCTGCTTTCTGTGTTTACTCTTTGGTGGTGACTTATCTTGGACGAATTTAGGTATGACTGATTTGAACCATTTAAGTGAGCGAATTAAAAAGCATGAAATATCATTGTTACACAAGAACAATTCTTTAGATTTGGCTGTACTTGGCAAGACCAACATACGATCACAGTTAGATTCTGGCTACAGAAGAGCTATCGAGCTTCACAATAGAAAAGTGACTAACAACAGGTATGTTTTAAATATTATCCTAAACTGTATTCGATTCTGTGGCGCTTTTGAACTGGCCCTAAGAGGTCATGACGAAACTGATTCATCTTCTAGCCCTGTAATATTTCGTGGACTTGTCAATTTCAGTGCGGAGTTGGATGATGCTTTGAAAGGGCATTTAGAAAAGTCTACAGTTTTTAAAGGCACCTCTAGTTCAATTCAGAATGAAATACTTCAATGCATGCTGGATATTTGTCATGAAGAAATTTCAAAAGAAATTAATAATGCCAGTTATTTGGCTGTTATAGCTGAAGAAACAACTGATGTCTCAGCTACTTTTCAAATGGTTATAGTTTACCGATACATATTAAACGGAAAGCCAGTGGAAAGATTTTGGAACTATGTAAATCCCCCATTTCATGATGCTGCATCTTTGTCAAATTGTCTCAAAGAGGAACTAGATCAACATGTAGAGAAAGAGCCTCATAAGTTAATAGCACAATCATATGATGGTGCTTCTGTTATGAGTGGATCTCTCAATGGTGTTCAGGCTAAAATAAAGCAGAGCTATCCTAACGCGGCTTATGTTCACTGTCATGCACATCAACTAAATTTAATAATGTCAAATGCAGCTTCAATTAATCGTAATGTCCGTATATTTTTCGCCAGTTTAGGAGGATTTTGTACATTTTTTTCTAAATCCCCTCAGAGAACAGCGATTTTAGATGAAGTTGTGGGTAAACGTTTACCACGATCAGCACCTACAAGATGGAACTTTCATTCTCGAACAGTAAACACAGTTTGCGAATACAGAGAAGAACTTATCAAGTGCATGGACACAATAGAAACGAGAGATGACATTAAACATATAGCTACAATTGAACAAGCGTCTGGTCTGAAGAGAACATTAGAGGGTGATGTTTTTATATTTTGGCTAACTTTTTTTCATAAAATAATGCCTCATGTAGATATATTGTATAACTAGTTGCAAAAAAGAGAAACTGATCCAGCGTTTGTAAAAAACAAAATAGATTGTTTCATAGAGGAAATTTCCAAAATAAGAAATGAAAATAATATAACTGATGATCTTGATGAAAATAAAATAAAGCGGAGACAAAATGAGAGCCACACTCGTAATAGAGAGGCTAAAGAGGTCTGTGACGTCATCATCTGTCAAGCAAAAGACAGATTCAGCTTTACTGATCATCTTGTTGCTGCAAATTTGTTTTTGCCAGAAAAGTTTTCTGATTATTGTAAGGTGTTTCCTGATAACTATTTAGAACTCACAACAAATTCGTACCCATTTTTAGATGCAAAAAAACTACGCACAGAGCTAAGTATCATTTATGTCAGGGATGAATTTCGAAATATGTCTGGCGCTTTGACTCTGTTCTCATTTATAAATGAAAACAATTTAAGTGAAATTTTTGAAGAATGCCTAAAACTTTTAAATATTATTATAACAATCCCTATTACAACGGCAAAAGCAGAAAGATGTTTTTCTACACTAAAACGTGTCAAAACATTTTTAAGAAATACTATGCACCAGGAAAGGTTGTCAGCTCTTGCCATGCTGTCTGTCGAGAGAAACTTTATTATGAACATTTCAGACTTTAACTCTAGAGTGATTGAGAAATTCGCAAAATCTAAAGAAAGAAGAATGGAGTTTTTATTAAAGTAGCTTGAGGCGTTTAGAATTAAATTGTTGGGTGTTTTGTCAATAATGGCTTCATTTATTATGTGAGTAATTTATTCTAAGGTGTTTAATTATTTATGATTGCGCCAGCAAAGTAAAAGATTGTAATAATGTAGGTGTGTTCAATTTTCTATTTTTTTTTCAAATTAATGTTGGTTTGTTATTTACTGTAAATAACAGCTCAGAATGTCAGTAATTTACTAAAAATTTGGTATATTTTTAGCTGTCAATATTTTTACCATCAAAACTTCGTAATTGTATAATATGGATTTTTCTTTTAAAAGTCGAATCCTATATTTGTTTCGAAGCTACACACACACCCGTACTGATGTGAAATATTAGCCTAAGTAAAACGATATGTAAATATAGATAGGTATAATATATTAAAAGTGTATATATATATTATATATATATCATATTTTAGAATATTTGAATTGTGCACCACTTATTTTTTTGGTCACGAGTCGCCACTGTTCCAAAGTCAATCTATTATTTGGACGTTAAGCGATTTAAATCTAAAGCACGCTGTATGATATATCTCGGAGGACAAAGTGTGATGTTTAAACGTGAATTAATAAACTAGACGTACTCATGTGTTTGTAGCACTCTGCTGGCATCATCGGAGCTAGCGGTGACATTTTGAAAAAGGTGAGAGGAGGAAACGCAGTTTGTGAGTAGAGAGCGTTGCTACTTGAGCGAGAGTGTTTATTTTGCTGCATCTCCAATTGAGATTATGCCATTTAAATGCTGCGGATCCTACGCAAAGCTCTCCAATCTTATTTGGCACAAACATCAATGTCATCAAACACCTCCAAATGCTGCTCACCAGGATGCCTGTTGAGACGAGGAGGTATTGTGTGGTGCGTTAGACCTAAGGAATACAACCGTGTTAAGTGCTTAAACGAACTTGTGAATAATAAAAGTTATAACGTTGTGCTATTGGAAGAGAACCGAATGTTATTTTGCTCGAGTTTGTTGGAAGAGTAAGATTGCCAGTTAAAAACGGTGGAGACATGGTCAATATACGTTCTAGCACATCTCAGCGTGTCCTGAACTATTTTGGAGGTGGCTCCTACTCATTTTCTAGATGGTAGAAGAGATTATATTCTTCCATGATGTCTTTTATTAGGTAAAGGAGTGATTATATGTTTTTCTTGCTATGTATTTGTCAAAAGACCTAAATAATATTGCTGCTTGTTGTTGTTATGAATGTTTAAAATTAAACAAATGCTGATTGTCAATAAAAAACTTCCTATAAAATGTTATTATTTTTAATCCCTAAATAAGCTGGTTGGAGAATCAAAGACATGAAGGAGATGGCAACATTGTTGTGACTTAGGTTGCTACCCAAAGAGAAAGTATTTTGTCCATAATGTTCAAGACGGAGCTTCTAGGATAGGAGAGATAAGGTGTAGACGTTAAAACGCAAACATAACAGTTTTATAATATTTATTCCCACAACACTTAAACAAAAAATAAATTTAATGTCTGCAAAAATATTTTGATATAATAATATATTTAACTTTTACAAAAAATCCCAAGTAATACAATTATGATGATCTTGAAATTATCTTAAATTAATATGTTGTTACGTTTTAAATATGAAACTATATACATTGGCATAATATATAGCATTTACACTAAACAAATTAGTCACTTAAACAGCAACAAGAAATTTAAAGTTCGCAAAAAATATGTTGATATAATATATTTACTTTTACAAAAATAATCACAAGTAATACACTTATGAGGATCTTGAAATTATTTTAAATTATTATGTTGTTACATTTTAAATATGTAACTATATACGTTGACATAATATATAACATTTATACTAAACAAATTAGCCTCTGAAACGACAAAGAAATTTAATGTTTGCAAAAAAATTATTTTGATATAATAATATATTTAACTTTTACAAAAAAAATCATAAGTAATACAATTATGATGATCTTGAAATTATTTTAAATTAATATGTTGTTACATTTTAAATATGAAACTATATACGTTGACACAATATATAACATTTACACTAAACAAATTATCCACTTAAACAACAACAAAATTTAATGTTCGCAAAAAAAAAAATATTTTGATATAATATATTTAACATATACAAAAACCCGCATCGGTGGCGTAGTTGGCTAACGCGCTTGTCATGTTGAGCTCGACTGCTGAGGATGGGGGAGATCGAGGTTCGAATCTCGGTCAGCTGAACTGGGCGTGGTTTTTCCTAAATGGTTTTCCACTCGATGATCATGGTTTCTTCTTCAACAAGTTTATGAAGAAAGGTATCCACAACATTCTCCCCACTATAGACAACAGGAGGTTTCACACATTTACCTTCGGAATTGACTATTACATATGCAAATCCCGATGGCGTATGCTTCGTCATTTTTGTTGTTGATGAGTGATCAGGGTTAGGTGCATACCCTGATATTTTAATATTAAAACACTCAAAATCTGCATAGATCACATACGGACTTTTTAGCATATGATTATATGTCGACAATTTCAATATTTTATCCTCTTCTTTGGGCATCTGTATCTTCTGAGCATCGAAATCAGCACACCTCTCACTATGCTCATCCCTGAGATTTTCCTCGGGAAAATCTATTCAAACATTATTTGCAATAGTATGCTTCACCATCGTGTCTGGTCAGTGAGCTTAGCAATCTGCTCAAGTTCTTAATAAGACAATAATGCCCCCCATCCACATTGGAAAGAAACAACAAATCCACGTGATTGTCACGACTAACCTTAGTTATCCTTAAAGGGAATATTTCCCCTTGGTATCCATATACATTAATAGATACGTTATTTTGTTTTTCAAACTTAGCTATTTGCGGTATTTGCACAGGATATTCAATACAATCCATATTTAGTTTACCTTCCAGTGATATATAATTATTCACTCGAGCAGTGTTCTTGTCAGCTGGTTATAGAAATGCTAGCACATACCAAAGAAAACATTTACGGTCAGCATTTCTTATATTAATTAGATCATTATTATTTATCAACTCTTCTGGTAATGGAATATATCTGGAAGCAGCCAAAGGAATATATTTAGCTAGTTTAAGCTCTAAGTATTTCACACGGTCCTCAGACCATCCACTTCCTTTGTGGTGGGAAGAAGAAGCTGCTTCAATCATGTAAATGCATGCATCCTCAATCTGTGATTTTAATTCCTCAGGACTTAGAGTGACCATACACTTACTGCGAAAGTAAGGGGTGATTGTTTCATCTCCCTCCCCTCCAACACGAGAGTACTCTACACAGGCAGGTGTATAACATTTTAGATTACCCATTACATTAAGTTGTTGGACAAGCGTCGCTTCCAACTTCCTTTTAATTTCGTTAATAAAGACTAAAAATAGCGAGTCTTTCGAGGGAGAGAGCTTGATGATTTTGACTGTAACATTCAAAGCTTCTGAAAAATTACAGGGGTTGTAATCTTCATCGACATTAAGATTCTCTATAGTTTCCTGCTTTCTTGACTTTGAAACGTTGGCATCATTCCCCTGTGAAGTTGCAATATAGCTCTTTAGCTTGTGTTGTGATAGATTATTCCGTCATGAAAATATTCGACTGCATTTATCACACTCGAATGACTTCACCTCCCGACTATGTGAGGAAACATGTCGCTGTAAGCTGTCACTCCGACTAAAAACTTGCCTACACTCATCACACTTTTTAAGTCCACTCCAGTGTTGTAAACGCATATGACGTGCTAGGTTGGTAAGCTTGGTAAAAGATTTTGAACAGTTCTTACATAGGAAGATAATTTTAACGAAGCGTGTTATATGAAAATCAACAGATCAAATATTAACTATAGAGCGTGCTCTATGAGAATAATTAAATAAAATCTTAATGATAGTTGACTTGACAACTATTCACTATAGCTTCTCTAGACGTGGAAGGCAAATTTCACACAAGGTTTTAAGGTTTGTTTAATAGAGACAGATTACATACATTTTCAAGAGTGAGAAGAATACAAATACCAACATTATAGTTCTCAAATGTAAGTTTGAGCCTATAATACCAAAAGAAAAAATTTCCAAAAAAACCTCGCTGCATTTCACACAAGGTTTAAGGTTTTAAGGTTTATTTAATAGAGACAGATTACATACATTTTCAAGAGTGAGGAGAATACAAATACCAACATTATAGTTCTAAAATGTAAGTTTGAGCCTATAATACCAAAAGAAAAAAAAAATTCAAAAAAAAAACTCGCTGCATTTCACACAAGAAAATGCGAGGATATGCCGAAATCAATCACATAGCACGCAAACGATAAAGCCCTTATATCAAATTATAAACAATATTTTTCTGTGAGTAACAAGACATGTGTGTGCACAATTATTTCACCTCCAAATGGTATACCAAGAAATAAAATCAATACATATGGTAAATAGTGTACAGGTAACACACGCGTTACTGTCTGAATCCTTCAATATTTCGTTATTTACGGGTAAATTATTATGATATGTCAAACTTATATTCATTTATTAATAACTTTCATTATGTGTCATCTAGTGAGGAAAATTGGTACCTATAATTTCTCAATTTTTTTGTTAGCCCGTACAGGATGCAAACAAATAGTAACGCTTGTCATTCCTATTGACCTACTTTTAAACATCACGAGTGGTCAGATCAGTGGAAAATATTAGGGTGGTTTCCTACTATCCCTAAACAATATTATGAATCCCTTAAGTAGACTTTCCTCGCAACATCTGTAAGCTAATCTAAAAGTCAAACAATTCCTATAGCTATAAGTTTTCTGTAATGTTTAATAATCCCAGGATATACATTTAGTTAATAGCGTATCTTTTCACTGAGTCAAGGGTGTCCCTTAGTAAATCTAGTTTATTAAGCTTTAATTCCTTCCTGTAGATATGTATGTAGGCTCTAAATAGACAATATAAGTTTTAATTTTCAGGATAAGCTAATAGTTAATAAGCTAATATATAATAGCGAGAGAGAGAGACAAGTCTTTTCTGTGCATTTAAATAACTTATAACTTACTTATTCATTAACAAATGAGAAAGATTCTTTGTGTCAATCAATAGCAGACAGCTATTATAAATACAAACACTAAGAAAGTTTGGATTTTAGGAACACATAATAGTTAGCTAGATTTTTTCATCAAACCCGAGACTCATGATAGAGAAAAATAAGTATCGTTCATGTAGTAGTGTAACACACACACACACACACACGCAAATGCATTTTAATTATTATGATAGGCCAAACTTATATTCACATGTATTCATTTCTTAAGCACTTTCATTCTGTGTCATCTAACGAATAAAATTAGTAATTACGACTTTTTCAATATCTTGCGCTAGCACAGACATATCCATATTTAATTAATGATATTATTACTACTCATACAATAATTTAAATACGCTAATGAGGTAGGAATAATGAAGGTATTTATGAGGGAAGGATAAGTATGGAGGTAGAGTTGGAAATATCCGCAGTTTAATAGGACAGTGTTCGAACTCCAACCGCGTCAATGAACCATACCAGACGAGCCCCGTTTCATTACTTGCACTTGAATACAATTATGAGGTTCTTGAATTTATTATAAATATCATAAGGAACAACCACGACGACTACATTTTATTAAATAATGTATAACTTTTACATATGTTCGCAAGTTAAATACCTAGGGAAAAATAATGGCGGCTATATATTTTGATAACATAAATAATAACTTTTACATAAGTTTATAAGTAAAATATTAAAGAAAAAATAATCACGGTGTTTATATAACTTTTACATAAATTCAAGTTGTAACGCTTTAAATATCATTAATTCCCTTAGAACAAATATAATAATTAAACAATTTTATATTTCCATCAAACATTAATATATATTTATCCAATTTTATAACTATCTCAAATTAGGGTTTTGTAATGTCGCAGGGACTATAAATTTGTTTATTTAATAAATTCACTAAAAATAATAGAAAATTAAGTGAACAGCTACTATATTTCCTGCAAACCATTGAAGTAATTAAATATTGAGTTACTATCACGCATAAGAATATTTTATCAATACAGCAAGTTGTTAACACTTTCAATGTATACTATTATATATGTTTTGTTTTCACATTTTTTCAAATATAGGTTTGTTACACTTCATTACAATTTTGGGTCCACTGAATCAAGGATTTCCTTCGAATCTTGGGTGGGTGAAATAGGGCTAGTTTTCCACTATCCAACCATGCAAATGCGTGTTTACTTCCTCTAAATTCAACCTTTCCAATTCCTAATACATTAGTACTTAAGCGTATAACCCGAACGGGTAGTAATCGGCTGTGATAAATAATAATAAAGCAAACATTTTTTCCCCGCTGAATATTATAATTTTAATCCGCTACTGTAACTGTTGGAATAGATGGCTTCTGGCACAAAAAATAAAACAGGTCGTGGGTCGCATGGTTTGACATAAATATAAGACATTCATGAGCTAAGTTTACCTGAATGACAGCTCGAAATTTTACTAGAAGTAATCCCTAATATATCACTACGCCAACAGCTGACATCTATCACTTTGGATGACTGTAATGAAAAAAGATGGTAATATATTAATGTGATAGTTAACCACCGTAATTTAGACCAATATTATTTATATTTATTTGAGGTCGGACACAAAGTTCATTTATAGTTTTATTCCCCCTAAAAATATTAACACCGCTTTCACAAAAACTTCTGACGAACATAGCCTCAAAATGGCGCTATATTACACAAAATCAGTAACGTTCCAAAATGAAAAATAAGTACTTTTAATTATGTTTAAAATATTGTTTTGAGTTGGACAAAAAGAAATGAAATATTATGAGAAAACTTAAGTTTACGTTATTTTAAATGTAATATATAACAGTTAATTAAAGAATTAAAGATCTTTACATTTTTAACAAAACTATGATCTTTTACAAGTGCTGGCAACCCAAAACCTAAACATATGATTTTCGAACTGTCATCCAGGTAAAAACCTATCGTGAATGGAATATAGTCATCGTGCTCCTAAAAGCTGTCAACTTAGACTGTTAATATTGGTTGAGAGACATTCGGGCTTGTTTCTCTTTCTAGGTTATAAACGGCCATTGAGAGCCTTCTGCGTGGCCAGAGGAAGAAACCAAACAAGAGGCAGAGAGAGAGACTGTTAAGATTGGCTGAGAGGCATTCGGCCTGGTTTCTCTCTCTCTAGGATGTCTTAACACAAGTCGCACATAGACTATTTTCAAGCTAGTGGCTACATGTAGCATGTACTTACATAGCAGCTGGTCGAGGGCGTCCAAATCTGCCCAAACAGATGGGGGAGCATTTCCCGTGACGTCGTGTGCCTCATGCGGTAGGGGCGGCGGCGAGAGGATGCCTGGGGGTGTGATGATGCCCCTAGGGAACGGCCGAGGGCTTGCGACCCCCCGGGTTGCCTGTGGCGGGGACGTCGTGACGCTGGCAGACAGTCCCTCATCCAGTCCCTGCGGGTCCCAGTGGTCTGAAATTAAAATAAATACATATTAATCGGCATTTACGGCAGGAAAAAAATCACCGATACACCTCTGATATATATTGTAGACTGTTTAATTACCATGGACCAATTGCCGTCCGCGACACAAACCTCATTTTCTGTAAAGATCTGCAATTGGTCTAGACTATTGGGATCCTGAGAATGTACAGCCATGCCAACCATCGGGGGTTCGTCAACTAAAAAAAAAAAAAAAAACACCATTGTACGCCACAGATTTATTAAGAAAAAAAAAACCATTAAAATATACTAAACTATTTAAAAAAAACATACCTGAATATATATAATTTTCTAGCGACTCGAAGCTCATCTTACTGTTTACCGTAGTCAAATACAAATTAAAATGACCGATTGTGATGATTTGAGCTGTATTTATAACCATCTCAAAGGGTTTGCCGACCAAAATACAATAAGGGTCTCGGCGCATGCGCAGAGACTGTTATTTCGTCAATCGGCTCCTACCCAGCGACTCTAATGGATGTGGCTGCTCTGTTCCGTCAATAGTCAGTAAACATTTAGTTACTAGGTGTAAGTTATTAGTAACTAGCTTTTACCCATCGCTGCTTCGCCCGCAATAATTGATGACATCTTTTAATTTTTAACTAAACTTACGTAAGTTTCATTCGAATCCGTTCAGCAGTTTTGGCGTGATTGAGTAACAAACACACAAACTTTCGCATTTATAGTATTATATATATAATTGCATATTTCAAGTAAATATGTAGTTCGTGTGTTGATATAATAGGCACGTTTAGAGAGTATATGCTATCTTGATAAATAAATACTCTAGTAATTAAAATGTTGTTTTTAAAGCCACTAATAGTAGTAAGGCTCTTTGCAAAAGCATTAGTGACAACTCCGATCCACTTTTTTATTTTGTAGATGGGCCTTTAAAACAAAAACATAATTTTGCTTCTAAAATTGATAGCATGCTACTATTTTAATAATGTTATTCTATAAGTATAGATGATATAATTATACCACATGTGAAAGTTTCAGACTTGACGTATGAATAGGCCTACGTGTTATTCTAGTATTTAAAAATTAAATTAATTAATTAATAGGCGTTTTTAAAATATAATTTATTTTCTCATACTAAACTTGTAAAGCCATTTACTATGGTAGATGAATGACTCTTGTTTAAAATCCGTACACGTCCCAATTCGCTCTACTTCAACGAAAACAATTTTTTGGCTCGTTTTCTTTGCAACACGTACATTTAATATTTATGTTCCTGCTATTTACAAAGTATTTATTGGGGGGAGCGACAAAGTGTAGTGGATATTTTACAAGATAGGGGAAGTTTATTCAGGGCACCACTCAACTGTTGTTGTATGTAAGAGGTGCAATAAAAAACATTCCGTTGGGGGAAGTTTTTTTATGACAGCGCTCAACCCCTTGTTGCGACCACTTTCTAAGAGCCGCCATAAAAATGACACGGCAACGACTCCGCTCATTCATCCCACCCACAGGACCGGTGACCCAGATGCACGCTTCATCGTTCTGTGGGAGGGGGGGGAGGGAGGATTCCTGAAGTGAAAGCTTTTCAGTACGTGCTTGACGGATCTCAGCTGTCACAAAACTCCCAGGGACAGAAGAGCCATTCTACCACTGACCTCTATAGTGAGAGGTTCAATCTGAATAAAAACTCCAACACCTCTATCCTACCAATTAAGCAAGAACCAACATGTCCCCCATGAATAAATTCTCCAACACCTCCAATTAAGTAATTAACAATCAGCAAGAACCAACATGTCCACCATGAATAAAAACTCCAACACCTCTATCCTACCAATTAATTAACAATAATTAATCAGCAAGAAACAACATGTACGGGGTTTGCCTGCTGTAGGGTTGAAGGGGCACTGCCATGAATAAAAACTCCGCCACATCTATCCTACCAATTAATTAATTAACAATAATCAATTAACAATAATTAATCAGTAAGAACAAAAATGTACGTGTTTTTCAGCCTAACTACCACGCAAAAGCTATAAAAACACCGACACTTCCCGCTTACAGATCATTTCATAACCATGAGTCCCAAAGTGTTGAAGCAGGCCCCTCTGTTTCTTGCGATGTATCGCATGAACCCTCAACAACGTGTCGCCTTGATGAAAACGGCCGACCAGAAACTGGTTGACTCTGTTTGCGAGTGTGCCTACAACAATTTAAAAGGACGGGTACCACTGAAAAATACGCAGAAGACTAAGTTACGTGCTCACAAGCAGGTGTTGCGCAAGCTGGTCAAACGAGGAGAGTGCTGGAAGAAGAAGAGACGACTACTCGTTCATAAAGGAGGTGCGTTCTTGCCCTTACTTTTAGCCCCTTTAACCAGTGGGGTCCTCGGTTCCTTATTCAACAAGTAAATAATGGAACACACTAAAAATATGATATTAGTGTCCCCGGAAACTTTACACCGTTACGAGCAACACCACCAACAAGTTGCATCGGCAACAAATCTAGTGGTCTCAGAGTTGGACAACGAAATGGAAAAAATCCTTGCTTCAAAACTTGACGAAAAGTCTAAATGGACTTTATACCAACAAGTGCTACAGCACTATCAGGACTTTAGTCAACACCCTCTACCACCTGAAAATAAAGCCACCACCACAACCCCTGAAGTGTCGGTGCTTCCCATCCCGGCTGTACTTAATACGGTACCAGCACAGGCACGTAAAAAAGTTGAACTTTTATTAAAACATATCATTTCCCGAGGTGGCATATCTTGGGACTCAAACGGAGAAGTGAGTATTCAATATACGCCTCTCCGTGGATCCAATATTGTGGACTTAGTCAATGATTTGGTCAGAGCAAGAAGACACAGCGAACGGTCGGGGTGGCGAGAGTTTCTCACGGCGCTGCAAAAAATAAACGTTCCGAAAGAATTTATTGTAAATCCGAAACGTTTGGCACTCATTAGAGATCCGACGCCCGTACCACAACCACTTACACCTTCACAACGCCCTAAGAAGAAGAAACTGAATAGGGTAGATGAAAACAGGTGGCTGCCGTTCAGAGCTTAATGGACCGTTTAGCCGACATCTACTAGGACCCTTCTCATCCTGCGGGGTTTGCAGGGGCAGCGTCGCTCATAAAGGCGTCCAAGAAAGATCCCGAAAAAGTACAAGAATGGCTTCGTGCGCAGGACGCTTATACCATACACAAACCTGTGGTATGAAAGTTTCCACGCAACAAGTATGTTGTGTCAAACATTTACGATCTCTGGCAAGTAGATCTCAACGATATGCGAAGTCTCAGAAAATACAACGAAGGTGCATTGTATTTGCTCACCGTCATCGACGTGTTTAGCAAGATGGCCTGAGCGAGGACGCTTCCATCCAAGACGGGGAGCGTCGTGAGAGACGCCTTTCGGGACATTTTAAAGCAAAGCGGCCGTAAACCTCTAAGTATACAGATGGACAAGGGGACAGAGTTCACGGCACGTCTAGTCCGGAAATTTCTTAAACAAGAAGGCGTGCATTAGTACACCGCTTATAATCCGGACGTGAAGGCAAGCATCGTGGAACGGTTCAATATAACTCTGAAAGGACGCATATGGCGCTACTTTACCAAAAATAACACGTATCGGTATGTGGACGTCATCCAAGATCTAGTCAACACTTACAACAGCGCCAAACATTACAGTATCAAGATGGCGCCCGCCAACGTTTCATAGCGTGCTGCTGCCTCATGCTCCCCCAAAATAAACTACAGCCCCCTAATCGATGAATAAAAACTCCAACACCTCAATCCTACCAATTAATTAGCAATCATTAATTAACAATCATTAATAATCAAGAACCAACATGTCCAGTGTTGGTAGTCGAGGGGGCTGTAGGGGAGGGGAAATGAGGGGTAAGAGTAGGTCAGGGGTGGGGAAGGAGGCTATTTTATAGCAGCCAATCAGAGAGCGAGGAGGCGTGGTCACGTGACCAGTTTCGGCCAATCACAGCCTGTTTCAGGTGGGCCACCTAGCTACTAGTGACACACTCCAGGGTGGGGAAAGTAATAGAGTGGTGGGGGTATTACCTCTCCTCAAGCAGGTACTCAGTTCGAGAAGTAAGATAAGACCCAAAAGGGAATTTGGTCTTCTATTCTGCCGCACCTTTATCACAACTTGTCAATGTGTGGAATGCCAGGCCTCCACCGTGGTTCGGATTCCACGTTAAACTGTGGGTCCTCCATTTCATCTCACAATCACCCTAACATTACACATGAGCGTAAGTACGTACAACCCTAACGGATAGTAAGACGCGGTGCTGCTGCTGCTGCTGATGATGATAATAATACTTTAATGCCTAAACAACTTCGCCATATTATGAAATTGTGGAGATTGTCAAAGATTCACAACCAAATGTTTTTGTGAGTAGATTATTATTTTTTATATACTAGTATATATATATATAAATGTGGAAAAATTAATAAAATGGGTTTGCTAGTAATGCTTTCAATAGTTTAGCTGCGGACAGCCCAGACAAGTAGTAAGACCTA
The DNA here is from genome assembly GCA_039000515.1 of Timema cristinae. NCBI lineage: Eukaryota > Metazoa > Arthropoda > Insecta > Phasmatodea > Timematidae > Timema > Timema cristinae. The sequence continues at coordinate 27,115 of JBCFYV010002546.1, forward strand.
AGACATATATATATCTTTGTGATTTTTTAAACTGATATGTATTAATTTATAGCTTATATTAGCTAACAATTATTATGAAAGATTCCTATATATTATTGTGCTTCTCAAAGTTTCTATTGACATGTAAAAAAATGTCTCCAAACATTATCGAGAAATTGGACACGCACTTTCATAAAGGTTAGCCGGCCTTGGCTAAGGCCTGAATCAATTATTTTAGGGTTCATTTCAGGGTGTGAAATAACTAATCAATAATTGATGCGTTTATTATGGGTGAGCTGAGTATATTTTTTATGGTTTCCTACGCTCTCTCCACGTGAATGCGCGTATATATCTCCTAAATTATGTATTCTTACCTTCCTATTGTTGAGTAAGCATGCATATATGCCTGATGCGCAGGTGCGGATTCAGGGGTCAAAGGGCCAGTTGACCCCCCTGTGAAATTTAGAAAACTCTCACAAAAAACAAAATGAAAGTTCAAATTTTAGAAAGAAAATACAACACAGATAAATTATACCATTTTTATTATTTTCTTACGCGCAGATACCACACATTAAAGAAGACTAATAATCGCCTGAGAGCAGTTCGTTCACTAATATAGAATATAGAGTATGTGTGGACAGCAGGAGCGGTGGAACTGTGGGGGACCCTGACCCCCTGGAATAACCACCCTCCCCTAGATATATTTTAAATCTTCTGATATTATCGAATATGAAGCTGAAAGATGGCCTTAAATCAAACTCCAAAAGACTTCTAAATGCATTCTATCGTCAAACATTTGTATTAGAAGATCACTTTAAATAACTACTAGACTAGAAACATCTAATTGGCAGAAAAAGTCAGGGGAGGAAGGCTCTAAATAGCTTCTACATGTATGTCATTTTGAAGAATTTTCAGGTGAGGACCACTCCAAATAGCCTACATTCTGAAATAATTCAATTTTCAACATTTTGTGGGTGGAAGACCACAAAGATTATCTTCTAGATGTATCTAACTATCGTAAAAAATTAAGGTGACTATAACTCTAAATAGCTTTGAGGGAATCTAAATTTTAAAAAAATATTCTGTGAGGAACACCTTAAATGGCTTATAAAATAATCTAATTTAAAAAAATCAAGATGAAAACTACTAATAGTTTTTAGAATGAACCATTTTTCAAAAAATTGTTTAAGGAGGGTCACTCCAAATAGTTTATGAAAACTATCTGATTTAAAAAAATTGTAGAGGATGACCACGGTACATACATAAGATCAAATATGAATGATAAACTATTAAACGGTTTTGAACAGAAATCCAACATCTGCAAGTAACTATGTTATTTATAATTATGACCCCCTATGAAAAGTATCTGGATCCGCCCCTGCGTAGTAAGGTGCAAAACGCAGACAAATAAATGGCGCCACAAAAAGTTTGTTCTACTCTCCTCATCCTTACCCCATTATTGTAGTTAAATTCGGAGAACCGAGTGGGTTGTAAGACGCCAGACACAAAAATAAATGGATGAAATTGGGGTTTCCCTTCACTCAGTGATTAACTAACGATTAGGGGACTGAGTGTTTGTGTTTGTCTAAAAGTTAAGCCGTTGAATGTATTTATACTATACATTCAACGGTTAAGCTAGTTTGTAAATCGTGTTTCGATACAATCCTTTATTTCATAAAGTACACATTACATTTTTTTTTAAATATTTATGCTAATTGGAACACTGCCTTGGACAAAGAAAGCAACCATTGTTCTAGAGTTTATGACCTTGAACCTGACCTCAAGAGAATTTTTATAGCATGGCATTTACAGCACCCGTCTATGATTACGTATCCGAGCGGATTTCATGAGATAGCCTCATCCTTGTAGCAACCATTCCTCGTGCGGAAATACTTTAATTACCTAAAAAAAACAATAAGATGTTCTTTAAAACTTGTTGTTATATCCAAACAGGATGTTTCTAACTGCTTCATGGTTTTTGTGTGTGTATTTTCAAGATCAAATATAACAGATTTTTTTTAGCTTTCCAGTTGTTGTTTTTTCAGATGGAAGAACTAGGATAACTTTTTTTAGAAATATTTAGGTGTATTATCTAAGACAATATAAAAGCCGTGGTAAAAGGTCAAGTTCATCCAGCAAGGTTTCATATCTGTGGGAAAGTGCACTACCGCTAGTTTGCCACCGGCCTATAAGTAATTACTCTTTAAGCACGTGACTCACTTGATCTTTCTTCTTTGTCACCGGGTCTTACTAACCGTTTAGGTTTTACGCAAACGTACAGTACTAATTATGCTAATGTGTTAAGAATGTGGGAGGTAGAATTTAAAGGAAGTGTACCCATAATTGCGTATAGGGAGAGTGGAAAACAATTTAGAGAAAACAATCCTAAGTACACCCGACCAAGATTCGAACCAAGGGAGCTCCTTAGCAGGAGGCTTTAAACCATATCTCGCCAGTTTTTAGAATAAGAAGATTCTCAATATATATCTCTTTAATATACGAAAGTGTATATTCTTGTCGGACCTGGGTATAAATTTAAAAATGAAGACTTTAAAATGTGTTAGCCTGAAATTTGTGCAACCGCTATTAAATTATAACAATTTTTACCGGAAGTCGAAAAGGTTCCTTCTCCCAGACGCTTCTCCGGAATCACTGGAGGTATGGGGCACATCTCTGGGTGGGAGGTACCTTACCAAAAAATAATCCTTTTCCTACTTGCCCCCGCGCTTTCCCAGATGTATCTCTGGAACTGTCTTTTTGTGTTTTATTCATTTGGGGAAAATGTTTTTTCTTCTTTAGTTTAGACAAAGTCTTAGTTAAACAAAACAATATTATTTTTACCTAAGTATTGCGTTATTTCTTCACGGATTTGCTAGTATTCTTTAAACTAGAACCTTCTGTTTGCATTATACAGGTTTTTAATTATATTATTTAACCATATTCCTACAATTATACGTTGTTAATTCTCACTATTTTGATATAAATGTTTCCAAACCCTTCCTACACCTCTGACAAGATATCTTGTGAATGTGTGGAATGCCAGGTCGCCACCGTGGTTCGGATTCCACGTTAAACTGTAGGTCCTTCATTTCATCTCACAATCACCCTACCATTACACATTAGCGTAAGTGCGTATAACCCGAACGGGTAGTAAAACGCGGTGCTAATAATAATAATAATAATAATTGATATAAATGACAAACCAAGTCGATACTGTAGTGCGACACCCTAGCTCGGTCGGTCACTGTGATTCCCGTTTTAGCCAAAAAAGAAATAATTGTAAAATCATTGGTAAAATGTGGGTTTAGCCTTTCACAGAGAGGAATTAAGTGCTTGAGTGCTGGGTGTTATTTCTATTCTAAAGTTAAGTTAGTTTAAAGTCATGTGCGCTGATATTATCAGTCGTTTCAAAAAATAAACAAATAAGTCAAATAAACAAAGTAAAAATATGTTAAAAATGGCACGCTGGTGGTAAAATGGTAGGGACAGGGTAGCTATCCCCACTAGCCACGCACGCACCGGGTTCAGGATTCCGAGTTAAGCTCTGGTTTTCTATGCTCGATTAAGGGTGAACTCTTATTAGTTTTTCTAATATATCTGTTGAGTCTTCCCCGCGAGAATCCCTCGGGGTTGGTGCAAATGTTATATATATATACACCGTGGAGGAGCATCGGCAGATGGCCGACCAAAGTGATTAGGGTAGGAGAGATGACCGACCAGTGTGTGTAAGGTAGGAGAGATGGCCGACCAGTGTGTGTAAGGTAGGAGAGATGGGCGACCAGTGTGTGTAAGGTAGGAGAGATGGTCGACCAGTCTGTGTAAGTTAGGTGAGATGGCCGACCAGTGTGTGTAAGGTAGGAGAGATGGCCGACCAAAGTGATTAGGGTAGGAGAGATGGCCGACCAGTGTGTGTAAGGTAGGAGAGATGGCCGACCAGTGTGTGTAAGGTAGGAGAGATGGCCGACCAGTGTGTGTAAGGTAGGAGAGATGGCCGACCAGTGTGTGTAAGGTAGGAGAGATGGCCGACCAGTGTGTGTAAGGTAGGAGAGATGGTCGACCAGTCTGTGTAAGTTAGGTGAGATGGCCTTCCAGTGTGTGTAAGGTAGGAGAGATGGCCGACCAGTGTGTGTAAGGTAGGAGAGATGGCCGACCAGTGTGTGTAAGGTAGGAGAGATGGTCGACCAATGTGTGTAGGGTAGGAGAGATAGCCGACCATTGTGTGTAAGGTAGGAGAGATGGCCGACCAGTGTGTGTAAGTTAGGAGAGATGGCCGACCAGTGTGTGTAAGGTAGGAGAGATGGCCGACCAAAGTGATTAGGGGAGGAGAGATGGCCAACCAGTGTGTGTAAGGTAGGAGAGATGGTCGACCAGTCTGTGTAAGTTAGGAGAGATGGCCGACCAGTGTGTGTAAGGTAGGAGAGATGGCCGACCAAAGTGATTAGGGTAGGAGAGATGGCCGACCAGTGTGTGTAAGGTAGGAGAGATGGTTGACCAACAACAACCCTTCGTGACCTAATTAGGTATTTCTTTCAGCTTTCATCAATATAAGTCCAAGACTTCTCTGATGTAACCACCACCAAGTTGCCCCGGCTGCCAGCAGCCCAGGCTGAAATGACTTGGGAAAACCCCCTGTATGCGTTTTCACCTGCATCCAGGAGTGGGAGGGCCCCCTGCAGTGGGTGTTCACCACGTGGGGGAGATGGAGTTTAGCCGCGACAGCAGCCGGTCCAGCGTCCGGGGCCCGTTACCGCGCCCCAGCCACCGTGCCACCGCCACGTTGCCCAGCAGGGACCACGGGGAGGTATCCATCCCGATTTTCATCGCCTCCGTGACTAACTAACCTATATAGAAATATCTCTGTAAAAAAAAAAAAAAAAAAAAAAAATACTCTCTGCCTCTTACAGGGTCTCTTTACAGGGTCACCCTTTGCATCAACCTCATCACTATAGTACGGTATTCACCACTTACTCGCCCAGCTCCCTCGCTTCCTCGTGCTCCATCTCTCTTTCCCTGTCCCTCCTCTCCGCCTCTCTCATTTTCCCGATTCTCGTGGCCGTGCTCACAAATTTCCTGAAAATTTCAGGGCTCTGCGTCATGTCCTCAGGCCTCCATCTCCATCCTCTCTGCACCACTTCTCTGTACAATTCCTGTCTTATTTGCTCGTATCGCTCACACTCGTACATCACATGCCTTGCGTCCTCCGCCACATCGCACAGCTCACACAACGGATTCTCACCAATCCCAAACGAGTGGAGTTTGGCCGCGAAGTCCCCGTGTCCGCTCAGGAACTGGGTTGAGTAATGGTTTCCAATATCTTTCCTCTTGCTCACCCTCACTCTCACGTCTCTGCAATAAGAGTACGTGACTCTCCCTGTCGTGGCGTTATCCCACTCCATTTGCCACCTTCTAATAGTCTCCTCTCTCCTCATCACCCGGCTTTGTGCCCTGTCTACACCGTTCAACTTATCTCTCCACAATCTCCACCTTTCCTCTATGTACAGGTCGATAGGTATCGCACCTGCAATCACCCTCACTGCTTCGTGGGACATCGTCCTATAACCTTTGGCTACAGCGAGCAATAGCTTCCTCTGTGTGCTCATCATTATCCGTCTGCTTTTGCCTCTCTGGGCATCCTCGCCCCACACCTCACATCCGTATACGAGTATTGGTTCCACCATACCTTTGTACATTCTGTACAGAGCCTCACACGAGTAACCATAGTTCGCCTTCGCCAGGTTCTTAAGCTTTGCAAATATTATTTTAGCTTTCCCACATACCGACTCTATGTGCCTTTTGTGGCTCAGTCTTTCTCCGATCACAACTCCGAGGTACTTGACTTCCCTTACGTATCTTATCCTCTCTCCGTTCATCCTCACCACTGGATATCTTTCTCCGCCTAGTACCCCTTTCAGGAGCATGATCGCCGACTTGGCACTGGAAAACATCAGCTTATTCCGTTTTCCCCATCTTTCCACTTTCCTTAGTGCATACTCAGTCCTCCTCTCCAAGCTCCTTCTCGTGTCTGCCTCTATCAGCAGCAACACATCATCCGCATAAGCCAATACTTTCCCATTCACTCCGATATTCGATCTTAGCAGCCTATTTATCAGAATGTTCCACAAGAGTGGACCTAGGACTGATCCTTGTGGGCATCCCTTGGTCGGCACCTTCACCCTCCTTACGCCTTCTATTTCCAAAGTCACCTCCCTTCTTTCGAAATAGTCCTTCACCAGCCTCCATATATCTTTTGGGCATCCAGCCTCCCTCAACTCCCATAGCACCTGGGGCCACCATGCGTTATCAAACGCCCCGGCTATGTCGAGGAAAACCCCCAGGACGTATCTACTACTCGAGTCCCCAACCTCTTCCTCCATCCTCAATAGGGCATCCACCGTCCCTTTCCCTTTCATAAAGCCGTACTGCCTGTCACTCATATACCCAACTGCACTCATATGCTGCTCTATCCTCCGAGCAATCATCGTTTCTCCGATTTTACCCAATACCGGGATCAGAGTTACCGGCCTGTACGACTTTATTTTTGTCCGATCTTTATCGTCCCCTTTCAGGAACACCTTAAGGTTTCCTCTTTTCCATCTATCCGGGAATCTACCCGTGGTCAGGGCTCTGTTCATTATCCCCCGGTACTCCTCGACACAACCTATCAGTGCCCCTTTTGCCAGTTCCGGTTGTATTCCATCCATACCCGGTGCTTTCCTGTTCCTCAGCCTCTTGCGCGCCATCTCCACCTCGTCAGTAGTGAACTCCGGGGATCTCTCCTCTCCATCCCATGTCTCCGTTCCCCTTCTAATCCGTTCATGGTAATTCTCATCCGTTTCTCTGCTATCGTCCGGGAGGAGTTCCTTCAACATCATCTCCACGGTTTCTCCTATGTCCCTGGTGTATGTCCCATCCGCCTTCACTAGGCTTGTTAGCACCGTCTCACCTTTCATTTTCCCCATAATTACCTTGTACACCTTACCCCAAGGGTTATCCACCTCTTGGGAGACAAGTTCTTCCCACTTCCTCCTCTTCTCCTCCCGGACTCTCCTTACGTATTCATTCCTCTGGTGGGCATATTCTCGGCTTAAGAATCGGACCCACGCCTCATCGATCTCTTCTCCTTGTGCCCTCCTCCGAGCCTCATCTAGCTCTCTCCTCGCTCTGTTCTTTCCCCGTTTCATCCTTGACAGCTCTTCTGTCCACCATTCCCCTCCGCCATCTCCGCCTCTTTTCTTCCTCTGGAGGCACTCCTTACCAGTTTCCGTTATTGCCAATTCCAGTGCCTCCGCCATCTCATCAACATTTCCACCTACTTGCATTGCCTCTTCCACCCTCCTTTGGAGTGCCTCCGTGAATCGCGGCCAGTCCGCATTCTTAAACTTGTACCTTATCATTTCTCTCCTCTGTCCGTTTGGGCCTTCTCTCCGTCTCCTTTGCACCATGAAACCGATGAGCCGGTGGTCCGACTCTATCTCGCCGATTCTCACTCTCCAGTCTCTCATTTCTCCCCACATATCCTCCGTCCCCAGAGTTACATCTACATTCGACGTCATACCCCTGGTGTTGCAGAAGGTCTCGGGCTGTCCAGCTCTGTTCATTACTCTCATCCTGTTGGTGAGGATAAAATCCTCCATCACCTCTCCTCTCTCGTTTAGAATTCTGTCGTGCCATAGCTGCGATCTTGCATTTGCATCCATGCAGATCACCGTTCTCTCACCGCCTAGGTCTCTCAGTGTTTCCTCCAGGCCCCCGATATGTATCTCAATGTCTTCACTCGGGTTAAAATAACAGCTGGCCACGTAGAAGCCGTCCTCGCCACTTCCTATCCGAGCCACCACTCTGCTACTCTCCGAGAGGTATCCTACCATCAGGTATTCCGCCCGCCTTACAACTATAGCACTCCAGATCGCGCCATTTTCATTACTTTTGAACAGAGCTTTACAGCCCCCGACCACCACTCTTCCATCTCGGTGGTATGGTTCCTGTATGGCCGCAACTTCCACGTTATTCAACCTCATGTACCTTTCGATTTCCGCCATTGCCGCCTTAGATCGCCCCACATTCACTTGGATCACCTTACAGCCCATAGTCCACTCTTCTGTCTGCTTCGTTTAGAGCCTTCTGATAAATCGGGCACTTCCGATCCGCCACATCGTGGCGGTCGTCCCTCTTTGCCCTCCGGCAATTGATACAACTGCCCTTGCCCCTCGCCACCTTGCACTCGGCTGGCCCATGCTCCTCACCACATCTCGGGCATGCCAGCTTTTGTGCACAATGCCTTGCTATGTGCCCATATGCCTGGCACTTGAAGCACCGGGTGGCTTCGACATGGTCCTTCACCCTGCACCTCCGCCAGCCCAGATACACATAGCGCCTTCCCCTCAGCCAGTTCCTTATTCTGGGGCTGCAGGTCACCACCCAGTGCTCGACTTCCCAGTTGGGCCTTCCATACTTATGGACACACCTGAAGTTCTTAACGAACTCCTCAAGGCCCACTCCACTGTCCTCCATATTCCTTTCGTGAACCTCCTTCACGATCTCGCTCTCCTCTCTGCCCTTTTCTACATCGTAGATCATTATTCTGGGCTCCCTAGTCCCAGCCTCCACTACTTTCAGGCCTGCCTCACCCAGGTCTTTCTCTAACAGCTTGGCCTTCTGCTGGGGTGTCTCCACCTCCAGCACCACGCCTTCCCTTATCCGTCTGAGATTCTTTACGTTTACCCCCATTTCTCTGGGTTTTAAGGTCCCCTTAAGAATCTCTTTCACCTCTGCCCCGTTTTTCTTGCCATCGGTCCCCCTCACGATGACAAGATTCGCTTTTGGCCTCACCTCTTTCCCGGTGCTTAGGCTTGGGACGCTAAGCCTTTCTTTACTAGCCATCTCTGCATAGCTGGGCGCTTCTCGACTCCCTTTCTCCCCGGCACCTGTCCTCCTTTCTCCCTCGTGCCTGCCCATCCACTCGACAATTTCTTTCCTTTCTGCCTGTCTTGCCTCCAGCCCTATGACTTTATCCATCAGTTCGTTGGCCATCACGCTCATTTCTCTCATGATGAGCCGTACTTTTTCCTGGGCCAGAAGCGAGAAGCCCTTGCTCTTTACTTGGCTTGCCACGATTCTCTCCATCTCAGCCTGGTACATGTTGTACCTCCGCCTCGTGTCCTTCTCGGCTCCGATGCTCTCCAGGGCATCCACAAATTCCTTTTCAAGGAAGCTTCGCCTATAGTACTTGGGGGGAGTGCACCTCTCCCCCTCTTCCTCCGTTCCTTCGGTGTTTCCACCTTCCTTCTCTGATTCCGTCTCTTTAGCCCTCTCAGCGGCTACCTCCATGATGGTCCTTTCCGGCCTTGCCGCCTGACCATCTGAGCTACCACTCGGGCTCGCCTCTACTTCCTTTACCTTTTGCCTCCTTTCCATTTCTAGCCTACACAGCCTCAGCTGTGGGGCCCTCACTTTGCCTGGGTCCGTTGCAGGCTTGTCCTTACTCTGTCCTTCCTCCGGACCTTCCTTCCCGCCTTTAGGGCTCCTTTTGGTCGCCCTTTCTCTGGTCTTTCGTTTCTCTTTCCTCTTGGCTACCTCCCACTCAGTGTCCCCCTCACTGGCGGAGTTGCTCTCTCTTTCCGCTGGGACTTTGCCCCTTGCACGTCTTTTTCTCTCCGGTTTTCGCCCCGTTCCGCCGTTCTCAGACGGCATCTTGTTTCCTGATAGATTATACATTTTCCCTTTTCTGTATAGCCAGCGCATCGTAGACAAGGGAGCGGGCCGAAATAGTCAGGAACGGGTATACCCTCGGGACGATACCCTACCCCAGTTCCCCGGGGCCCGACCTCCGTTTGCCGATCCCGGTACTCTCGGACGGACCGGGCTCGCTCGTTGCGGTGCGGGGTCCGACCCCCGCACTCAATGTCCACTTCCTGGTCAGGGTCCGAAGCGGCTGGTCTCCGGTCCATCCCCGCAGCTGCCGCCTCGGCAGAGCTAGCTCACATCAGCTTCCCCGGCCACCGACGGAAACATATCGATGACTCGGTTTAGCACTCCCAGCGCGCCACGGTTAGGACCAACCTACCCCCATCGCGGGGGGGTCTCGTTTTTGACAGGAGGATCGACCACATCCTCCCAACCCTGGTGTACTGATGGGCTAGGGTTGCCATATTCACCAGCAGGTCTCGTTTTGACAGGAGGATCGGCCACTTCCTCCCAACCCTGGTATACTGATGGGCTAGGGTTGCCATATTCATCAGCAGGTCCCGTGTTTGGCCTCGGAGCTGACCAGACTCCGTTAGCCTTCCCCTATCGAGGGGTGCCCCTTAGATTTTCGGACCGTGTCCGTGCATTCACTTTTACGGTTGGGTTGACTAGACCCTCCCAACGTTCCTCTTTTACCCGGGCTTACGACCGGCTGTTCTTCCTTCACCTGACAGACCTCTACGATTCGCCTTGCGGCTCCTCATATCGGCCGGCCCTGCTCAGGAAACAGGCAGAGTTAGAGATGGTTGACCAGTGTGTGTAAGGTAGGAGAGATGGCCGACCAGTGTGTGTAAGTTAGGAGAGATGGCCGACCAGTGTGTGTAAGGTAGGAGAGATGGCCGACCAAAGTGATTAGGGTAGGAGTGATGGCCGACCAGTGTGTGTAAGGTAGGAGAGATGGTCGGCCAGTCTGTGTAAGGTAGGAGAGATGGCCGACCAAAGTGATTAGGGTAGGAGAGATGGCCGACCAGTGTGTGTAAGG
>JBCFYV010002547.1:0-36451 GCA_039000515.1 Timema cristinae
GTTTTAATTGTTGTATACTATTTTTCTTAGTTGCAAAAATGGTTTTAAGATATTTTTATATACATAAGCCCACTGAAGCTTTCCTTATGTGTTTGTTTACTGAAACATAATCATTTAGCTTTAATTTCAATTTTTTTAAAGAACATCATTAAAGTCAAATACATGATTAAACCACTGATCGGTATTACCCGACCTATTTGGTAATACCGATCAAAGTACATTTTTTGAAAATTAAAATATTTTCACTAACCCATTCATAAAAATATTTAATTGCACTTGGTTCCGAATACTAAAATAGCTGCTAATAACGTTACACTAGAAAACTTTTTTTATCTTGTTTTTTCCTACTTGTAATAATCTATTTTAAAAAAGTGAGCGGTATTCACCGACTCTCCCCTACTCTATGGCATTAAAAACTGTTTTCGAACACCCTAAATTAATTGTTGTCATCCAAGGTAAGAGATCACTTTTCACACTCATAGAGATCAACCGGCAAAATTGTGGTTTAGTATATTCTAAGTTTTACATTCCTTGACAGCAGGCGAGACGCCAACAAATTACTGACCGAGTAATAACAAGCATTTCCCGACTGTATTTATGTTCCTAATTTACAATCTAATATTGTTATCACTATTTAAAATTATTTCTAAATATTTGATCTCATTAACCCTATCAAACGATAAATGTTATTTGCTGTAATATCTAAGTTATCGACCTATACCTGTGTTTTCTGTGTATACATATAGTTAGTTTTTTCATTTTAAAATAAGGATATTAGTTCTTATTCATTAATATGAATTATATGGTCAACACAATTTAACCGTGAAATATCTTCTAGAAGCAATAAAACCAAAACAAATATCAACACACACTAATAGCAGTGGTTCCCGAGGATTAATTTATGTAATGGCTTCTTTGAATTATAATTAATTAAAAAGGTGACCTGGTGGTCTAGGGGTAAGGTGTCAGACTTCTGTGCTGGCGGCCGGAGTTCAATCCTCGGTCCCGGCACAGATTTATCTGATTACCAAACCCTTCCTTCACCTCTGACAAGACATCTTGTGAATGTGGGGAATGCCAGGCCTCCACCGTGGTTCGGATTCCACGTTAAACTGTAGGTCCTCCATTTCATTTCACAATCACCCTACCATTACACATTAGCGTAAGTGCGTATAACCCGAACGGGTAGTAAGACGCGGTGCTAATAATAATAAAATAATAATAATAATAATAATAATAATAATAAATAATAATATAATAATAATAATAATAATAATAATTCTATTTCCGATTGAGCCACCCCAGTTTACACTGTCGGCACAATATTTTCTTGAATATTGCTGAACTTCTCACTAGGCCCAAAATCACACTTGTTAGTTTATGCAGTGAAATTGTTATTTCCCTCCTTCATTCTTCTTCAAGAATATCCTCAAGTGTTTAAATGGCGCAGTACTTTAGCTTTTACAGTTTCCAACAGCTTAACTGTACGAAGCTGAACTTTCATGATATGCGGCGACCAACTCTAATATAGCATTGCGGACTGAATGTCACAACCGACAGGAGAATAGTTGTCTACAACCTCTCCCAACTTTAAAGAGCTAGGTATGTGAGACGAGGGAGCAACACCATTATTCACACAATCCTGACTGTAAGTGCTGAAAATTTCATTTGAGTTCCCTAGCACTGAGACAATCCTACCTGAAAGCTGACCACGTCAGTTGCGTTTCCTAGCAATAAGATAATCCTTCCTGATAGCTAGAAAATCAATAATATATATTTAAAGAACTGTAAATTGCAGCAAATACAACTTTCATAGAAATATTAATAATTGTAGCGGAAGGAGCATAGTTCTCTAAAGGCTGGAGTTTCATTCATTCAAACACTTGTGTGGTTGTTTACCGGCGAATTTAAAGTAAACGATTCAACCCTTGTTCTAATCATACCACAGATATTCTCACGTGTTTTTTGATTGGTTTTCCAAAGGAAGGTTATAATAATCTGTTACTAGGCCGACCAATGACCACCTTGCACGAGAGAAGCTTGTGATAATGTTGCCCTGGATGTAAACAGTCGGATTAGGCCTATGCGTAGTATCATGCCCAGCCACGAGAATTAAAAATCTTGTTACTCAAATTACAGAGGACATAGTATGTGTTTAATAACTTGATGTTAAATTAAATACAGATTACATCGTGTGAGTAGTACCGGTAATGACTTAATGGTAATATAAATACAGTTACATCGTGTGAGTAGTACCGGTAATGACTTAATGGTAATATAAATACAGATTACATCGTGTGAGTAGTACCGGTAGTGACTTGATGGTAATATAAATACAGACAATATTGTATGAATATACTCTAGACTTGCCAAGCACACTTGTTAAGAGTATTAAATCAGTAAAATGGATCGTGTTAATTTATAAAATACGAAATGTTTCAGCTTTAGTTTTACGAGATATTATGGAAAGTTTTACAATTATATTATTTTGATTGTAGTTATTCTATTTTCGGTTTCTGATTAATACTCACTTTTATATGCATATTTAATAAGATATTTATTGGTGGTCACATGGTATAAGGTATCACACACTCTCGCTATAGACTATAATGCCGATGACGGTGAAATAGAGGTTCGAATGCAGTCAGGGTGTACTGAAGGTGGTTTTTACAACAACAAAATTCCACTCTCCCTCTACGTAACAGTGGGGAGACTCTATAAATTTAACCACCTATTTCTCGGGCCATATTGATAACATCTATATCGTTAGTGTGGCTGTAGTGTTCATCCAATATTAATAAAACATTGTGATCCCTGAGTTTGTTTGGATGATCCACACAATGAGCTAACCACTTAGTGAAAAGAAGGGTTTTGCACCCATCCAGATGGATCCAATCAAACTTGCAGGACATCATCTCATCAGTTGACCGGGCGTGTTGGTTCTGGGAAAGATTATAATTGGAGGAAAGAATTATCCACTAGCACTACTCGCTTCAATGATTGCTACTGTAACTAATCTCTCAGCTGACGTCATTGAGGCTGGATGTCTCTTATTCTGCCTAAGTCAGCAGCTTCGTATACATTATAGACTCTCGCTATGATACTTCAAAAGGTTTTCAGATGCACAAAAACAAATTAATAAATATATCGGTGTATTAACGCAACAGGTAGTAAGACGCAGTGGTTAAATTAAAAAAAAAATAGCATATATGTAGTCTTTATAGGAAGGCGCTGGTAAAAAAAATGTGTAAGGGTTTTCTCTGAAATTTAATCAAATACTGACATAGTTTAGGTACGAACATTATTAACTTGCAAATTTTGAATTTTGAATTTGTAAGAGTAATTAAATAAACTATACTTCTGAATAAGATATCTCCACTTGTAGATTTAATTGAAATTATTTAATTTCTAAACCATCTCCCAATTCTCTTAAAGATTCTTCCTGTACAAGATGTAGTTTCTTCCCCGTCAAAATATTTTGGACAGGGGAAATCACTCATTTTCTAAACCACCGATATTAATCGATATTAATTTCACATAGATTGGAATTTTAAAAAAAAAACTAAGCATTTCCAAGAGATTTACTATCACTGCTAAAATAATATGGGTTAATGAACTTTGTAATTTATTTAGGACTGGTTTCCAAAAGTTGGCCTAAAGTTATAGAAATTTCTAGGTCATCTGCATATTCATCTATAATTTTTATATTTTCATCCAAGGAGATAGTTTGAATTTTGAATTATAGTCTTAATTGCTAATTTTTTCGGAAGAGGGTAAATCACTTAACCCGTCAAACCACCACTTTGTATATTTGTGTTTTGGAAGTTGATTTATTTTTACTGAATTTCGGAGGCAGTCATTATCTTTTTTTTAATATACATATTAATTGTTGGTAGAATGTTCGTAATTTAGAATTGTGGTCTTTTGGAAAATTTGAGAGTACCTTAACGTAAAATTTAGATTGAACCGGATTCCTAAAATTCCTCCACTTCATTATAATATGTGGATTTCTTGTAAATTCCTAATTTTTTTTTCTCTTGCTTTGAACCACCTGAAATGGCAACTCTTCCAGCGATTGTCTTTCGCGGCCATTCTCGAATCTCTTGTTTTAATAAATACCATATAAACTGACAGGATAAAAACCCGAGTACTTTAATTTTTTAAATTTTACCAGTAACTTAAAATAATGTGGTATGAATTGTTTGGTTAGTTATTAATTTATTACTAATTTAAAAATCCTGTAGAGCATACATAAATGTATCACTATTCATTAGAAAACTAACACTCTAGCAGTTGTAATCCTTGTAGTTGTAATGAGATCATTATTAACAATGAGACTTCGGGAAAATACGGTTTAATTTAAACCTTACTCAATTTCTTTATAAAGTATCAATATAATAAATAGATACCCATGTG
The DNA here is from genome assembly GCA_039000515.1 of Timema cristinae. NCBI lineage: Eukaryota > Metazoa > Arthropoda > Insecta > Phasmatodea > Timematidae > Timema > Timema cristinae. The sequence continues at coordinate 4,417 of JBCFYV010002547.1, forward strand.
TGATATTCCTACAGAAAATACATATTTTTATCATAGAATACCTTGATTAGCTGGCAGAGCATCTTGGTGACGATATTCCCTTAGTATTTTTTTTATAAATTTAGCCTTTTAAAGTGAGCTACTGTAATTTTCGTGGATAATTTTATATTACAGTATCGCTTGTAATTTGCCGTTCATATTCGTTATTAATCTTATCCTCACTAAGCAAACGCTTTCATTTTTTAAATCAAGCCATGATTATTATTTTTTTTGCCAAGAAATACGATTTATTACAACATATTATTATAAAGTTTTTCCTAAACACATAATGGTTGTGTTATAATTTATATAGTTGAAATTTTTATTTTTTAAACCATTGTGAATAATTTAAATGAAACTATGTTGTAGTACCAGAAATCTTCATATCACATGCATCGCTATTTAAAACTTGAACCGTCCTAAGGGGGGTAGGCTCAAACTACAAGAAAGTACATACAAAAAGGGGGGACATCAGGAGTGAATGCAAGGAGTTCTGTCTTTTAAAGGTTTAAAGACAACATTCAAATAAATCAGATCTCGCAACTCCCACCTTCGCAGAGTAAAACATAGGGGATAGTCCATCTCAAGAGAAGGTAAAGAATATATATTGCCCCTCATTTTTACCATTTTAGAAAACTTACTTAAATATACTCTCGTATACCTAGGGTATGGGGGGTAAATCTTATATTATAAATCACGTCAAAAGATTTTTGGTAGAATATCAAATTTATTTTATAAGGATTAAATTTTGAACATCAAATATAGTTAATATATTATATAATTGTATAATATTTATGGTTTTCACCAAAACGTCGTAAAATGCTATAGTATTATCATAGATTTTGAAAGTTCATAACAAACAAAAAAACATTTATTTTACTTTAGCGTTGACGAGTAGATAGGGAAAAAAACATTTAAGGCTTTGGTTCCCTTTTCTTTTTTTAATGGGTGTCATAATGTTTGTGTGATTAAGATAGGTTACAAGAGAAAGCTTAAAAAATATGGTTTATATCTCAACAGTTAAATACCCCAAAACTTATTTACACTTAATAACCTCCTTGAACAAACATAAGAAAAATACCCTAATTTGGTATCCACAAATTTACTCCGAATAATTTTTAACAATAAATAGTCACGAGTCTCTAGCAAAGGGACAAAAGTTTTAATCCTAAGTTCAACCAACTCAATGTTCCCGCGAACATGCAAATTTAAATTTTCTCACAGAAATATCGAGTTTAAAAAAACAAACATTCTATATTGATGAAAAAATCGATATCTCTCAAAAGTTAATAATCGATTATTATCCAGCAAGGATTACGACTCGATTCGCATTGTGATACCAACGAGGTCACATTAAAATTACTACAATCTCCATATTTTGAGATAAAATTTAAATGTCGTCAAAACGAATTTCGAATAATTAATATTAATACAAAGCTAAGTTAGAGTTGCCCCGAAAATAATTTAGATCTTACATTATAATACGAATGAAGCCGGAGCTTCTCCTATTCCTAGTACGGTTAAGGCCCAATTGTGTTGATAGTAGGCTCAGATCCCGTATAAATACAATCTGCCACAAGGGGGAAAAGAAGGGAGACATTGGGGAAAAAATTTTGGATCGCCAGGGGAAAATATTGCGCATGCCTAAAACGAACTTCGGGAAATTCGTGGCCGGGCGGAATCTTCACGATGTGGATATCCGCATTTCGTCAGTCAGTCCACTTTACGGGGGCCCCCCGATTTGCGCCCCATTCTTCAAGTTAGTATTAGATTTGTTTCGGTCACGCGAATTACGTCCGACTTGTGTCTATCTTGCATGGAGCCTCGGGCAGCGGCAAACTGGGTAAGTCAGCGCCTTGTTGTTGTTTAGGTTTTTGGTACCCCTCCGATGTTTCAAATTCCCCCCCCTTAAGGGGGGGAAGGGGGAGGGAGTAGGCATCACAATTCACTTTTTTTTGGCGCCAGATTGTTTCCGGGCCCTTGTAGATCGTGTGTTGTTCGCTGCGACCGCCAAAGGGTTTTACACAATGCCCAATGCCAGGTCTTCAGCTCCCCACCATAGAGCTCGACCGTTCACATCTAATAGAAGGCTGCGAACCCCCAATAATTTTTTCCACATAGGCTGCATCCCCAAGCCACTCTCTCGGGGCATGCGCAGGGGGAAAAGGGAAGGGGAGGGAGACACATAGAAAAGGGGACTCCTCGGCTGACAAAAAAAAAAAAAGAACATAAACAAAATTAAATTTCCCATCCCTATTTAATTAGGGCCCTTTACCCAAAAGTTCAAAAAAAGTATATATTTTTAAATTTTTTTTCCGCCTCATCGAGGAAAAAAGATTAACTTTTTCACAGGGGGTTTTGTTTTAAGGGCCCGGGGTGCACAGAATCACAGGCCCAAAAGCCACTCGGCACTATTCCACTATTTTGCACTTGTCAGTACTACGGGGATGTATTTTGTTTTGAATACCATGCCGGGGACTAAAAAAAAAATGTACAATATTTATATCATTCAAAAACTTGCCTGGGCCCGGGAGTACAAAGAAAAAAAACCCCAAACCTACCATTACTTGCTAACGTTATAAAACAGTGTCCTTTTATTGGGGTCGCGGATTTACAAATTCTCGACACAAGGCCCCGCAAAACAGAACTGTCCTGGGGGGGGAAAGGGATTTTCCTCGCCTTGAGTCCTCACGAGACGGACCCGCTGGCGGGTAGATTTAGCCCGCGAGGATCGTGCTTCCAGGGGCAGAGTCCAGGGATCGTGTATTCTGAAAAAATTTACAAAAATAGTTAAACAAACACGAAAGAGCAATACCAGCGCAGAGTGGCGCAGATTTTGAACCGTCCAAATGGGGGGGGGGCTAAAACTACAAAAAGGTAATAAAAAAAGGGGGGGACATCAGGAGTGAATCAAGGATTCTGTTTTTCAAGGGTTTAAAGACAACATTAAAATATCAATTCGCAACTCCACCTGCGCAGAGTAAAACATATGGATAGTCCATCTCAGAGAATAAAGAATATATATTTGCCCCTATTTTCACCAATTGAAAACTTACTTAAATAATTTCGTATACCTAGGGTATGGTGGGAAATCTTATATTATAAATCACCCCAGAAATTAGTAGAATATAAATTTATTTATAAGGATTAAATATTGAACATCAATATATTTTTTTTAATATTAATTGTATAATTTTTAGGGTTTTTCCCCAAAAAAACTCGTAAAAAATCAAAAGTATTACATGATTTTAGAAAGTTCATAAAAACAAAAAATCTTTACTTTACTTTAGCGTTACAGAGTAGATGGGTACAAAACATTTATGGGTTTTGGGTTTCCCTTTTCTTTTTTTTAATGGCTGTCATATTTTTGGGATATTAAGATAGGTTACAAGAGAAAGTTTAAAATAATATGGTTTACCCAAAACATTTAAAATACCAAAGCTTATTTACATTTAATAACCCCTTGAACTAAACATAAAAAATCCCAAATTTGGTACCCCAAAAATTTACCCGAATAATTTTAACAATAAATTCACGAGTCCTACAAAGGTACAAAAGTTTTAACCCTAAGTTAAACCCAAATCAAGTTCCCCGAACATGCATTTAAATATTTCCACAGAAATATCGAGTTAAAAAAAAAAAAATTTAATTGATGAAAGAAAAAAAGATATCTCTCAAAAATTTTAACATTATTATCCAGCAAGGGTTTCGACTCGATTCGCATTGTGATACCAAAGGGTCACATTAAATTTACTCAATGCTCCAATTTTTTAGATAAATTTTAAAAATCCAAAAAATGAATTGAATAATTAATATTTAAAAACAAAACAATTTTGAGTTGCCAGAAAATAATTTTGATTTACATATAAACGAATAACCGGGGCTTCTCCATTCTATAGGGTTTAAAGGCCCAATTTTGTTGATTAGGCTAATCCCCCTATAAAAAACAATTGCCACGAGGGGGAAAAGAAAGGGGACATTGGGGGGGGAAAATTTAGGATCGCCGGGAACTATTGCGCAGCCTAAAACAACATGGGGGAAATTCGTGGGGCCGGGCGGGGAAACTTCACGATGTGGGTATCCGATTGGGTCAGTCAGTCCCCCTTTAAAGGGGGGTCGCCATTTTCGCCCAATTTTTCAAATTAGTATTTAAATTTTTTTCGGTCACCGAAGTTACGTCCCCTTGTGTCTTTTTTGCAGGGGGCCTGGGGAGCGGGGAAATGGTAAGTCACGCCTTGTTGTTTTTAGAGTTTATGGGAACCATCCATGCACAAAATTCATGTTGTTTTCCTTCACCAGCCATAAAAACTTTACAAATTAAGCTCTCTTCTTTTTTTTAAAAATATCTAAAAATTGTAAATATCAAATTAGCCCTTTTTAACAAAAATCAAAATTTTATTGTTCATTGTTAAAATTTTTTTTTTAATCTCTGGAAAATTTTAAAGCCACAAAGAAGACGTATGTTTGGGACAATACAGGGGTTTTCAAGGCCCCTTAAATTTTATAAGTTGTATTTTTGATATAAAAATTTTTGAAAAAACATGTATTTTAGAAACAACTCAGGCAGGGAACTAGAATAACAAAGTTTTAATTAACGCAAATTTTATTTTTTTATTTGCAAAAAATTGCCCAGTTTTTTAATTGGAATTTGTACACCTTTCCCCCCTGGGCGAAAGGGGGGAGGTGCAGTCATTATTTTCTATGTTCAGAGTCCGAAAATTTCAGAAACGCGGATCTTTAATTTTAAATTTTCTCATAAACGTAAAGAGATAACATTGAAAAAGGTACTTCGTTACCCGAATTACGATTAATCATTTTGTTTTAATGCTCTGGAAAAAAATTATCTAGGCAATCATTTTAGCCAAAGAATTAAATCCCGAAAACTGGGGGTGATTAATAAAAGTAATTTTTTTGGGGCCAAAATAAACATTTCAGCCCTTGCTCCAGATTTCCTTTAGTATGATTTTTTGAAAAGTGAAAAGTGTGCTGTAGTAAAATATCTATATTATTTAGAAATTTGTGATATTTCGTGTTCAAACCTTATAAATGCTACATTGAGAAGATTCATTAATGAACCAAAAAAAAAACAGTTTTGAGTAATTTAAAATTAAAACGATGAAATCCCATGAATTTCTTTCCAGATGATTTGTGAAGTTTGGGAAAAACCCAATTATGAAAACCTCGTTCAGTAGACCCGATTGGAATTCAAACCCTGAATTCCCCGTCAGGCCGTCTAACACAAGAATGACGCCTTAGACTATTCGTCCCCTGAAGCGGGCTGTTCAAGCAATGTATATATTATATAGTAAAGTGCACTGCTAAATGGAATATTAAAAAATAAGTGTTTATTGTTTCGCTCATTTAGCTCGTATCTTACAACATAATTAAAAAGTGTAAAGTGGCAAGAAGTTAAGAGGATTGAATTCAAGTAATCAATTTTGGTAATACATTAGATATGCATTGTTGTGCAATTGGTACAATAAAACATTGTTAAAAATATGCTTTTTTAATAAAATATTAATTTTAAGACACTTTTTCAGTCTCGTCTAATAAAAAAATTCTTAAAAATATTTCTAATTAATTTTTTTAAACAAAATTGTTGAAATAAAAAGTTTTATTTATGTTATATAATTAGCGTTCACTTTCTAAACTGATTGTTTATATCAACACATTGGAATTTTTTAAGAGTAAGAGCGAAAATTTTACTAATTTCGCCGGATGGTATTTTCATAACCTTCCAGGGTCCTTATACATACCACAATCAGCATGGACTGACTGCTTTACATTTTTCGGAGTGATTTAGTTTTTGTTTATAGTGGATTGGGTTAGGTTGGATCCTTATTAATCTATGTTGTTATCAAGAAGCTTCGTTGTAATCCTCAACAAAAACTTAATACAACAGAGAGTCGATAATTCAGACTTATTTGGGATCGACCCAGTCCTGAATAAATACAGTCAGTCTTTATACCAAAAAAAAAATTAAAGACATGCTACTTACGAAATATCATTGTTAAGCTAGAAATATTTTCACTTAATTTAAACAGCGAGCATATATATATATATATATAATATATATATATATATATATATATATATATATATATATATATATAATATATATATATAACTAAATATTACACATCCTGGTATTTTTTACCAACAAGAGTTGAGCTGCGTTTTTGACGGCAATGTTTCTGATATTGATGCCACTGTGTTTTTTTTATAATTACCTTTTATCTTGGCAATACGAACTATAGACAATATAGACAATATAGGCGGGTCGCCTCGGTGGCGTAGATGGGTAACGCGCTTGTCGTGTTGAGCTCGACTGCTGAGACGGGGAGATCGAGGTTTGAATCTCGGTCGGGTGAACTGGGGGTGGTTTTTCCTAAATGGTTTTCCACTCTCCCTCCACGCAAGTGCGGGTTCACTTCTTCTAATTCAACCTTCACAATTACTAATCCATTAGCGTAATTAGTACTTTAAGCGTATAAACCCGAACGGGTAGCAAGACTGGTTCTAGTATTATATTATTATTATTATTATTATTATTTATTATTATTATATTATTATTATTATTATTATAGACAACCCGGATTTTGAGTCAAATTATCAAAATTCCACACGTATTTTAATTTGTTTGAAGAAAACTGGCAATGTTCTCAACATATTTTTCCCCAGTACTTCATGGTATACGTTCATCTTACACACATAGATTAAGTCCGCTAGTAAAATAGGAATGAGGACGTTAGAATTTAGATTAAATTTACTCGCATTTGCTGGGAGTTAGATTGTAAAATTACTTAGGGGAAGGAACTCATCATATCCAATAGAACTCAACACAGATCATCTACAGTCTTACATGACAGTAACACGTTTAACCATGTGACCAGTTATCCAAGTTAATATTAGTTTATTTTTAGCACCGCGTCTTACTAACCGTTTGGTTGTACGCATATGTACTAATTAAAATATTGTGTTAGGAACTAGGAAAGATTTAATTTAGAGGAAGTGCACTCTCGTTTGCGTGAAGGGAGAGTGGAAAAAACACTTAAGAAAGAACATTCTCATGCACCCGATAGTAATTGAGCACCAATTTACCCCGTCTTCGACAAACTAGTTAACACGAGACTAGCGCTATAGACCATATTTAGCATTTGGCTACAAGAAAAAAGAGAACAAGTCAACGATAGCAAATACTCACCCCATTTCACCATCCTGTACTCCAAACCGAGAGACTACAACACTGCCTACCACAATTCCACCGTACAGACAACTGACCAGCGGAGCGCCTAAGAATCAAACCGCGCCCACTAGAGGTCACCATGTGCTCAAGCTATTCCAAAGAACTTGAGAAGAAAAGAGATACCTGTCCCCACAAAGTGCCCAAACATTCCAATTGCTTCGAGAAATGAGTAGAAGCTCGTTCTGTCACTCGCATTTCCCTCCCGGTGTAAGATACTCTTTGGTTCCCCGCCCTTTTCTTTTCCTTTGTTTCATGTTCCATGAGTTTTGCAAATAGTATTATAAGACCGGCGTAGGAAAGCGTCAGGCACTTTGGACATTGCTCGGACTTAGTCGGACGAGGCCGAGACCACAGCATTATTTTTAAAAATGTAAGGGTAAATTTCTTTCGGCGTAAATATTTTGATTGTTATTTTTCAAAGTTCCCTTTTGGCATGTTATTATATATACTTTATAAAATTAGTAACTGTTTGAATCTTATAAACTTAAATTTTTCACTTTGTATTTAAATGGTCTAATTTATTTATATCAGTCTAGGGATGGATTTGGGGTATCACTATTGAGCTGATAGATAAAAGGAAAGAGGATCTAAAATATAAATATTGAATCTCACCTTTTGATTAGGGGTAAAAATTTTTTTTGTCTACGTAAAGTTTAAAGTTAGATTTCGTATTTAATTTTTTTGATTTTCTTCCCATATTGTTAATATTTTGATTTTAAAAATTTTTTAGTAATTGAATTTTTTGTTTTTTATTTAGAAATTTTAGAAATTTTTGGGCGATGCTTTAAATTTTTATTATGTCAATAATTAAAGATAATATAATTTAGATTAGGTTTTTACATGGTTTGTATTAATAAATTGAGTAACTTCTTATGAAAAATTTTAAGGGGAAAAATTTAAAACCAAGATTCTTTTTTTGTATATAGTCAAAAAAATGGTTGGTTTTAAATTTAAATAAATTTTAATTTTTAACTTAAATCCTTTAAGCTCTTGCGATTGTGAATTTTAAAAAGAACGCATGGGGTATTCTATATTTTTAAATAAAAATTTTTAAACCCTTTTTACATTAATAATATATTTTAAAAATTATTATTTTATTCTTATAATTTAAAATAAAAAAGACGCCCTTTTTACAATTTAAATTTTAAAGTTATTTTTAATAAAAAACCCTCAGGTTTCTAAACTATCCCTGTCTACCTTTCCTTTAAATTTTAATTATTTTTTATTATTTTTATTATTATTAAAATCTATTTTCTGGAAAAAGGCCGGGCCCTGTTCTTTCCCCACCTGGATTGGAAATTTGCCCTGGGTTTTTTTTTTTATCACCCACATTAAAAACTATTTCCAACAGCCACTCCATTTCTTTTGTTTTCATAGTAATTTATTTTTTTTATATTTTTTCCCCTTTGTAGGGTTTTTAGATATTTTGGGGTTTACATACTTTACCGAACGAGGAAAAAATTATTTAATAAAATAGAACAATTTTTAAAAGTCCCCCCAATTAATTTAGTGGACGATTTTTTTAATTATTTAAGATGGTAGACATTTTTTAAAAGATTTTTTAAATTGAATGAAAAAAAAGGGAACCTTGGAAAGGACCATTTACAAAACAGGGAAAAAAAATGAACTTTTTGGGGGGAAGGTTTGGGAACCCCTTTCACTTTTGTTTTGGCGGTTGGCCATTTCCAACAAAAACACACGAATAAAACAAAACCCTTGGGTAAAGGGTTACGGTTTCCTTTGGGGGGGTTTGATGAAAACCCCAACAAAATTAAAAAAAAAAAAAAAAAAAAAAAAAAAAAAAAAAAAAAATTTTTTAAAAAAAAATTTTTTAAAAAAAAAAAAAAAAAACAAAACCTCAAAATAAAATAAAAAACCACAAACCAAAACAAAAAAAAACATTTCAAGTCAGGCATAGAGAATTAGATAAAGGATCACATTCCAAAATATAACAAGAAAATGAAAAGAAGTAAGGTTTATAATTTTCGCAAACAATAGAAAACAAAAAAAACATACCGCCACCAAAAACAAAAAAGATTTTTTTAAGAACAAAAACCAAAACAAAGATAAAAACAGAATAAATTAAGGAGAATTTTCCTTCCTATTGTTTAGGAAGTGGACAAATTTTAAAACCCGGTCTTTTGAGGGCCCCCGTGCTCGGTGGGACATTTAGACTTCTTTCCACCCCTTCCAGGGTACCCCTTGCACTCTCCGAGCAGCCACCGAGTGGGGGAAGATTGTCTTCTTTATCAAGATAATTTCCCCTTCTTGAAAATTGCCCTTGTTTGTAGTCCATTTTTGTCGCGTTGGAGAGTATGATATATTCCCTTGACCATTTTTTTTGCCAAAATGCTGATGGGCTTGTTTATCAACTCCAGTTTTTCAACCGTTTTTAGTAGCTCATTACATCCTCCTCAGGGGGTTGGTGAGAGAATGCCCCACTTTTGAAAGTCCTGGCGAAATGGATAAGGTCATTGGGATCCGCAGAGAAGCCAAAGGGGCCTTGAATTTAGCAGGGCTTAAATTTTGAAAAGAGCGTGGGAGGTTTTAAAAGGTAAGTTCTGATCACCCACCACTCGTTTGGGTTTTTCCCGATTTGATCCCAGCCCCCAACCCCCAAAAAATTTGAGCAAAGGGGGGTTGAAATGCCTTTTACCTTGGACCGAAAGTTATTTTTTACCCTTTGGTTTCGGTATGGGATTCAAATCCCTTTTATTTCGTAAAAATGGCGTTTGGCACCACAAATTTTGCCACAGTCGCTATAAATGTTGAGCACTACCCCGACGGGAAATAAACCGAAGAACGGCACAAAAAAACCCCCTTGTGCTTAAGTCTAAACCCACCTCAAGGGCACTGCCTTAGTTGCCAAGACACAAAAAAACATAAATAAGCCTTGAGCACCTTAAAAATTCCCTTTAATTTTCAATGATTTTATTGGAAGGGTCCTCCATAATCCACCCAACCGACAAATCTCTTGATTGCTGCCACGCTTTGCTGGGGCCCCCATGAATGGTTGGAGACAGGTCCCTTAAATCGAAAACATCTCAACACTGAAGCCCGGGTTTTTTATAACAGTGCTGCTGAGAGAACCCCATTACTGTTTTGGGAAGAGTGGGGGGTTTTTTGGAATTCCACATGAAAAGAGTACTTAGTGACAAAAAAGATACGGTGATATGACATTTTTAGGCAACAGAAAGGATGTTTTGTGTCTACCGCAGTGAAGAGTGCTAAACGCCCTCCTACCCTCAATAGGCCCTCCTGGTCGAGAAAGGGGGTTTGGGCCCCCTCCGGGGGGTGAACATTCCCCGGCCCTTTTTTATTTCTTAAAGTTCTGACTCAACCCTTTTGTTGAACTTTTTGATACAAAACATGGGGGCCGTCTTGAGCCCCTTTGGGACAACAATGGGCCTTTAAAACGATCTTGTTCTTTCTTTGGGTTCTAATAAACCGGCAAAAAGCGTGACTCTTGCAGTTTTTACCATGATGAGAAACTTTGAGAAGCGCCCCCCAGTATCACTTCTGCACTAGACTGGAAACCCTTACAATCTTTAATTCGGTAACTCACCGGCAAGTACCTCGGGCAGTTTGGGGCCAATACTAATGGGTTTTGTTTCAGCCCTCTGTCCTGTCCCCAATGGGGAAATTGTCAACTTTTCGGGGATGAAGCCTCTAGATGCACAATCACCGGATTTTGAATTAGAGGGGGACATGTCTCCAATTTGTGCTGGTATTGCTGCTTAAATTTTGGACCTGTTGGCAACGAATGTTTCAAAAGATGTGGTGACGTTTGAACCAGCCAAAAACGAGGGTAAATCTGACCAAGTAACACAGTTGACCCTGAAATGTTTAAGGTTTTGGCACCCACCCCATAATGTGGTGGGAGCTACCCCACAAAGCCAAGCCTGGGAAGAATAAACTCTTAACCGGGAGCTACTCTTGATTTGGCAAAAAGGGTTTTGACTTGAATTTCCCTTTCCCCGGGGTAGTTCAAGAAGACACTGCTGCATATCCTTTGATAGATGCTTCACAAAATCCAGAAGCGGCAAAAATTTCATCACTGGTTGGTAGAAATCGTTGATTTGACATTTTTTAAAACATAAAGTTAAAAAACCTTTCCCCCTTTCCGAGTCTGGGGAAGTGGTTCATAAAAACAAGTCTTAGGGTCCAAAAAATCTGCTGAACGCCTTACCCCAGAACACCATGAATAGCCACCCCAGGGGGTAATTTTTCCTACAAAAATTGAGAGAACTGCCCTCTTTCGTTACTTAATCTCAAGGGTTAAATGATAAGAAAGAATCGATTGGGGCCCCATTCCATCCTAATATCTTAAAAAAATTTATCCCCACTTCTTAACATGAGGGGAATTCCGGTGTTCATTTGGTACCTTTTTAAATATTTCAGGGTGGTTTTCCCATTTTCTAAGTTGGAACCCCCAAATTAGAAATTCAATCACTCGGTTTGTAAACTGAGACAGATTCCACTAAATCAGCCCCAGTGACAGTCATCAACAAAATGTCCTTACATGGGCCGGGGGCAGCCGAGGGTAACGAAGTTTTCATCAGAAGGATTTGACCAGGGATCGCTCGCTAAGTACGGACTGAAGATCACAATCACAGTATTAATTATATTTTTGAATCTGTTGATCGGGGGATTCGCGCCACAGTATTACCTGGAAATGTGGGTCATCCGAGTGAAAGTATTTGTCGTCATCTTGCTATATCAGTGGTGAAAAACAATGGGGAAATCGAAAATTCATAAAAATTTTCCCCACAATTTCCCCTTTTTGCATTTTGGGACCCTTCAAAATGTATCATCATGCTGACCCGATGATTTTGTTTGAGAACGTCAAATACAACTCTCAGTTTGGTGGTTAAACTAGATTTTTTGGTACGCAATGATGTGGAATTGTTTTAATGTCTTGGATCATTAGGGTTCAATGGCGCATGTGCCCGAGTTTTTCTACCCTTTTAAAAGGTCACATACTTTTCCCTTTTGTGGAAACGGTAGGCGACGTTCCAGCTAAGATCCTTACTCTTGTTATGGATTCTCCCATTTGGGTTTGTGACCTTAAAAGGGCCGAACAATGATCTACCCCATGTCACGATTGTGTGTTGTCACATAGTGTCCTCACACATAGCTTATTGGGGTAAATGTGTTTAGCCCGGGATTCTTCCACCCCCCAGAAGCGTCGAAAAAACTTTGTCAAGTATGTTCAGTACAAAAAAAATGAACATAGAAGTTATAAGGGGTTTGGGGTCCTTTTCGACAATTTTGATCCAGCCAAAAATCTATGCAACCCGAGGGAAAATTAGATGAAGTTAATACCGCCCCCCATAAAAGATCTGGGGTATAATCTGCAAAAAAGAATTTCAATTTTGGGCCCTGGTACATGAAAAATGGGGTCCCCAGCTAAATGACAACTCCTAAACCCTATCTTTAGAAAGCATGGTTAGGGCACCATGTGATTTTATTTAAATGTAGCCTCGGGTCAACTGGGGAAACCATAAACACCACGGGGTTTCCCCTCACTATCAAAACCCCCCTTTTTGGTTTGCACATTTGACTGAAGACCCCTTTAATCGGAATTTTCAGTTCGACGGGGCAGGCAAGCGGTGAGCACGTCTTCATAAAAATGATGTTGTGACGCACAACTATAAAACACTCTAACCTTCTGAAAAGGGCCCGGCCCCATCCTTTCCCGAAATCAGCGGTTCCAAAAGACTGTATAAGGTCAAAAAAGGGGGTAAGGAGTTTTTTTTCACCCCGTGTAACATGCCTTCATCCCTGGTAATGACCTTTATGGGTAGCATCACCTTGCATATATTACTGTCTCTATGGGGGGATCATGTGAGAGCGGTAAAACGGGGTTTGAGCAAAGACCTTGCCCCGCAAGTGTCTCCTTGATTAATTGCCCCTATGTGAAAAAATGGTAAGTTTGATTCCCTGGGACACTTGAATTTTGAGGAACACTCTTTATTTGGTCGATCCCTTTTAAAAAATTTTAAAACCAAATTTTTTGATTTTTCCCAATCCCGGCGTTGGTCGGTGTCTTGTCGTGAACACTGGACACTATAGATACTATGGAAAAGCTTGACCACAGAGCAGTGCCCTTTGATTTGAGTCAAAAAAAAATATTTTCCATCCAAAGGTGAATTTATTTTTCCTTCCCCTCCTGTTGGTTGCTAAGTCTAGTACTCGGTAGTTTGCAGTGAATACTGATTTGAAAAGACGTGCTTTGCATTGTTTTCAAGAAATTCCAAAAGTTGATCAAAGCTTGGTTTTGGTACCCGTGGCGCAAGTTCAAAACACACCGTGTCTTCTCTAACTTTTCAGTGCAAGTTTAGTAAGATAAAACCCACCAAAAACTAAATTTTAACACTTTAAAGTGCCCCCAAGTTCCCCTTAAATGTGTCCATTTGCGCCCTTAAGTTCTTGGCACCTTGGGGTTAGCCCCGGGAAATGTTTATCTTCTCAAAATTTGGGGTAGTAGCTTTTGCCCTACATCTTGGTAACTTTCGTAAGAGTCGCCCAGGCTAAGGGGTATTCTCTCTACACCGGGAGTGACTTTAAATAAAATTCAGGGTCACCAATAATGTCGTCAAAAGATTTAAACCCTTTTCCCCGGGTTTTAAAGGGTTTTTGTTTGTTAATGGGGAAACTTAAAGTCATGAAATTTTTGTCCAGTCTTTTTTATCCACAAATGGGGGCATTGCAACTAGGAAATTTTGCTAAACCCTTTCCCGGGGGCCCCATTTCATTCCCGACTGGATGAAGCTAGAATCGTGCATAAATCCCCTTTAAACCCGGGTAGTGGCTGTCAAAGTCCTAATAAATTGTCATGTGCTTCAACATCAAAAGCCCCCTTTAATTTCTTCCCGCACTCCAACTCAACTGATTTCTTCAAACCCCTCTTAAATTTCAAAAGCTGAACAATGCCTTTAAATAGCTCATTTGGTAATGTCCCTTGAACCTGTTCCACAGTTGAAAAGTCTAAAACCCCGGCCAGTTTCCCCTTTAAACCCTAGCTTCAAGGGGGCATAAGACATGGAAAGAAATTAAAACCCCAAAATTAAGAAAACAAAGGGGAAACAAAAATACAAACTAAGAAAACGAAATAACTTAAACAAAAACAAAACATCAAAACACACCCATCATCCCATCCCGACTCTCACCAAATTAACAATGGTCGATCACCGACACTTTTACATACATGCACAATAGTAGGGGCCGTTTAATCGCAAACTCTAAAACGATATATCGAACTGATGACGCCACAAATCCAACTGACCCAGCATGGCCGAAATATACGTGAACAATGATAAAGAAATAAACCAAATAAACAAAAAGTTGCCAAAACCACCCTAAAAAAAAAAACCCAAAACCTGAAACACGTTCCTGGCCCGGATGCCCAAAAAAATTTTTAGTTAATTTAAAAATGAATGAAACTAAAGACCTCTGGGGACCAGTGTTCGAACCGGATAAAATGAACTGTATGGGGGAAAAAGGAAAATTGATAGAGGAACTCCCCTTCATTTTATGGGTATAATGGCAGTGTCCTGGCGCGTCTTTTTAAACAACACACACAATAAAAAATCAGACCCCCCGGGGTGAGGTTTTTACGAACCCTTTATCATTTTTGTCTTGATCGAGTTCCGTGCACGGCACAAATTAATCAACACACAAAAAAACTCCACGCCACGACACTTGGGGGGAAAACAATAAACATAATGGTCCGGGTATGGTCTTGTTGCCTCAAGAGTGGGGAAGGTTAATGAAAATATGAAAAAACCAAAACAAACAGAACTAAACCTAAAACAAAACAATCAAAAACCACAAACAAAACAAAAAAAACATTTCATGTCGACATAGGAAATCTAGATAAAAGGACCTATTCAAAGATAAAACATAGAGGAATGAAAATAAATATAGGATTAGTAATATTCGTAAAAACAATAGAAAACATAAAACAACGAATTATACTGTAGTAACATGTAGTTATTTTGTTTTCGAGAAAATTCTAGTAAAGATCAGTTTTTTTATAGAAAATTTTTCATTTTTTAATTAATTTTTTGTGTTTTTTTTGATAAAACTTGATGAAATAAAATTTTAAAAATGTTGTGTACGGTACAGAAAATTTGAATTAATTTTTCAAATTAATATGGGGGTTAAAGAAAAAACATGTTGGTTGTGAATGAATAAAACCCCCTTTGGGTTAAATTGCGGTGTTGGGTTTGAGTGAGTTATGTAAAAATGAAAATTTTTGCGGTAGGTACACAATAAATCGAAAAAGAAATTTTGGAAAGAGAACAATAAAAACTTGGTATAACTATTTTTTTGTGTGAGTTAAAGTAAAAACGAGATATTCGGGAAGTAAATAAATTAATATGAACCTTATGGGGGGGGTTTTGAAAAACCTCGCCCCCTCAATGACCAACTAGTCGGTAAGCACCAAAAAAAAAAATGAATCTAACCCTTGAGGATCTGCGGTATGTAGCAAGGAAGGATTTTTTGTGGCTTTAATGTGGCCCATAGCGATGACAAAAATTATCAGGAAACCTACCCTTGATATGTATCCACGGTAACCTGTAGTCTCCGAAGTTCAAAAATACTATGAAAAAAAGGGGTGGGCGCCAGTGAGGGGTTTATACTCACAAATTAAATGATCTTATTAGAGTTTAAAAAAAGGACCAACAATTTCACAGGGGGTGGAACAAAAATGAAACCCAAAAAATAAAGTAAAAAAAAAAAGGGGGTCTATGAAAGTATAGTGAAATTTTAAAACTAAGACTCAAATACTCAAAGATGTTATAATATATATAAAATAATTATAAAAATTTTTATATAAATATTTTAATATATATATAATAAAATATAAAAATTGGGGCAGTTGTAATTTTAAAAGAAAGTCCTCCCTATCCGGACCAAAAATTTATAAACAAAGCCGTGAAAATTGGGGCAAAGACCCTTTTAAGTAAAAAAACAATAATGGTGGGAACCGCGAATTAGTGCCTAAACTGTCAAAAATAAAAAAACACTCATGTTTTCCGTAGTACTTGAGGTGATGACGCAAACACAATTGCATACAATTCTCTGCCATGGCTCCCGCACTCCCCCTCTAGTTTTCAAAGCCGCCATTCTCTCACAAAATTTTCCCCCTTTTTGAGAGAAATTGAGGTCCATCCTTGACTAAAACCGGGCGCTCGCTGAGGGAACAAAAAATTTCGTACCTCAAATTCAATTCTTGTATTTACATTCACATTTATTTCATGTCCAAAAAAGCGCGTCACTTTTTCTATCTTTTTAGAGTCCTCTCTTATACTTTCAAACTTTTGGCCATGGAAAAAAAAAAAACAAAAAAAAAAAACGAGAGGTTGAAAAATTATAGAGGTTTATAGAGGGATGGAGTTCTTTTTTATTTCAAACGCCATCAGGGATGCAACTTAGGTAAACAAATTTGAAAAGCCCCGCCACCTTATAACATAGAATTGGGACGGGAAATTGTTAATAATTTTTTTTTAAAATATTAATTATTATTATTTAGCACCGCTCTTACACCCGTTCGGGTTAACGTTTTAAAAGTACAATTACTTTAATGGATTTGGGGAAGGGGAAGGGTTTTGAAATAAGGAATGAACCCTCATTTGCGTGAGGGAGAGGGAAAACCATTTAGAAAAACCCCCCCATTCACCCGATAAATTTCGAACCTCGATTCCCCGCCCTACAGTCGAGCCAAACGAAAACGCGTTACCAACTCGCCACAGAGGGGGGTTAAAATAGATATAAAATATTTTGGGGTGATGAATAAAAACCCACTTTGGTAAAGAACTTTTTGGGTAGCTTTGTTTTATGCAGATACGAAATTTTGGGGAGGGTCTGTCATCAATAAATCGAAAAAAGAAAACATATATAAATAACATTAATTTTAAATCAGACTAGTGTTCGTGGTTTGGTTTTTCCCCGGCTGGGTTGGGAGTCCCCTTCTGGTAGATAAATCCCCGTTCGAACCCCAAGGGTAGAGTAGTGTATGCCCATCATTAAAAACTACAGAACAATTTTTATGCACTAAAATAAATTTTTATCCTATAAAAATAGTACTGACATAAATATTGGGGGTAAGTTTCAAAAATTCTTAATAGGATTTTCAATAACTCTACCAACCTGTACTACTTATTTAAAATTTTAAAGAGTTAAAAAAGACACTTGAAACGGAATTAACTCTAACACTATCTTAGGGCAACCCCGCTCTACTACTGAGATATATGGTTTTCGTCCCGTGTTTCAGCAATTTTCACCAGCTGAGGTTTATCGTGATGGACATGTGGAACTGGGCTACATATGAACGACCCAACTGTTTTTCAGCAAAGTATGCTAAAAAATTTTTTAAATTAACGGAAATTCTAAAAAATATCCACACCCCCCACAAATTCAGACTAAAGACTCTTTTTTTAAATTATATGAAAAATGACAAAACAAACAAACCCCGGTATTAAATGGTAGCACATCGCCAAGCAAAGGGCCCCACTCGTTCCCTGTGCAAAATATTTTTTATAAATTTAAATTAATTGAACTGGACCCCTTCAACACGACAGTGACGAATTACAATGTTTTTCAGCTTCTGTGTGTGTGGTATTATATATTATATATATTACAGGTTTTCTCAAACGTATTGAACCAAATCACATATAGATGAATATTAAAATAAGCAATTTTCTCACTTGAGTTCCCCCAAACCCTCAAATTTCTTTACCATAATGCATTCCGGGCCTCTAAACATTCCTTAAACCCCGGGAATTATAAAGCCCAGAGAAAAAAATAATTATCACGGCCCTCCATATTGAAAAAATTATTTTTTTAATTTAAAAAAAATCTTAGTACGAGCTAGTCAAGAAATACATAATTTTTGAAGTTATGTTTATTTTATTTTTTTCCCGGGGGAAAACGAACGTGAATTTTTGGGGTCAATTGAGAATAAAGTTTGTTAATCATTGTACAAAATATTTTTAGATTTATTTTTAACTCTAAAAATACACTTTATAAAGGGTTTAAAAAAACTTTTTTATTGTATAGCCACAAGCCGTAACCAAAATGAACCCAAATAAATATTTTGATATATGCAAAATTTTTTTTTAGATTTATTAAATTTGTAAATTTAAACAAACATTACTTTGTAATTCTGTCTTAGGTCAAAACCCATTCTGAAGGCAAAAAAATTTTTAAAGAGCAAATAATTTTAAAAAAATTTCCCTTTATTATATTATTATTATTTTATTATTAGCCCCCGCGTCTTACTACCCGTTGGGGTTTAAGCACTTACGCTAATGTGTAATGGTGGGTGTTTGTGAATAAAATGAAGGGACCTACAGTTTAACGGGGGAATTTCCGAAAACCACGGTGGGGGGCCGGCATCCCCACATTCACAAATGCTTGCCCAAGGGGAAGGAAGGGTTTTTGGGAATCAGATAAATCCGTGCCGGGGCCCAGGGTTGAACCCCGGTGCCCCGCAAGAAATCTGAACCTTTCCCCTAGACCCCAGGGCACCATTCCTTATTAACACATTTGAAAATTATTTACACGTCAAACTAAAATGTAATCCCATTTCCCAAAGCTTCAACCTATTTGAACCCCATTCAAGTAGCTTAAAACCGAAGACATTTCCTCATTTTTTAAATCAATTCCACAACTTTTGACAAAAATTTCAATAAAACATTACATATTTACTCATCATTAAATTACACCTATATTTTTATTGAACAATACTCATTTTTAAATTATTTTTTTTTTTTATTTTTGTTAGCTTATTGTTGACAACCCATACATTTTTTTGGGAACATTTTAAATTATTCGTTTTTCAAAGATTAAATGCATTCAACACAACCTTTTTAAAATTTAAAAAAACACAGTTGAGGTTTCTGACCCATCGAAAGAATTTTAAAAAAATCCCGTGTCTGCAACGAAAGTTTTTTGACTAACGAGTCTACCGAATATTCCCAAGGGCTTGAGTTAGAACGAAAATTTATTCCCTACTGTGGGAACCTTGTGGGACGGTAAAGGATTCAAGTCATCTAGACCCCAACGTAAAATGAATGAAGGGAGCGTCAGTTGAGGGGTGGGAAAAAAATGTTCCTTTAATGGAGCAGGGCAATCTCTACGCTCCAAAAAGGACCTGTTCCTTGTTGTCACAGTGACAGTTTTCGTACATACTCCCAGCTTTTTTTTAGCCCTTGCGCCAAACCCGTTCGAATTTACGCTTTAGTAATTTCGCAAGTGTTAGAGATGAAAATGGTTGATTCTTGAGAAAAGCACCCACATTTGTTTTGAAGAATTAAAATTTAGAAAAACACCCCAGGTGCACCCAACCGGGAATCAAAACCCCAATCTACTTCATCGCAGTCCATTAATGGAGATGAAGCAAACAGAAAGGGTTTGCAAACCCCTCTGATGATTGGGCTTTTTGATTTAAAAAAAAATTTGGGGAATTTAAAAAAAAATAAAGAAAAAAATTTTAAACGAAAAAATTCAATTTTTCATTTCCCCGATAATTAATTTACTATTTTTTGAACAAAAGTTTGTTTGCTAATATTTTTTTGGGGGAGATAAATCATCAGTAGTAGATTTTCCCGACCCTTGCCTTAAATCATTTCCACCAAGTGGTCCCATCAAGTTAATAACAACATAATTTATTTTTGAGAATACTTCACATACTGGGCTTTTTTTTTGTGGGAAAAATTGTTTTGTACTAAAAACTTTTAACTTCAAAAAAATCATTTGTGATCCCCAAACAACTTAATGGCCCTTATTTTAAAAGGTAAGTAAGGTTGCGCCGGACCCGATTCGGGGCTTTAACTAAACACAAAGCACCCTTCCCTTTTTGCTGTACGACTGTCCAAAATTTTCTGGACATAAAGGGAACAAAACGCCCCCGGGCCTGTTAAATGTGCCGAGACAGGGGCAAGGTTACTTTTTGGACCCTTTACAGCTGTATTTGATCCTGGGCCCTGACAAAAAAAAGCTCCTTTCATTTCCAGGAACAGGGTTTGAATGTGATCAAGGACATTACAAAGGGGCATTGTGATTTCCAACCATTCCCCCAGTCAGTTGGAGAAAGACATCTGATTTTCTGAGCGTGTGCTCACTCGACACTAGCCCGCTTCACTACACCCCCATCTAGGGCCGCGCTTAAACCAAGCTCTCATGTGTCTTTTTTAATTTAATAATTTCAAGTGATTCATTTTTAAAGAAAATAAAAATTTAAAGGAATTGGGTTTTTTGTGTAATTTATCATAATACATGTTGAAAAAAAATCAAATACCGTTTTATTTTTAAAAATGGCGCCACATAAGTTTTTTTTTTATACAATCCCTACTTATATTTCACAGACATTCAAATTTTTGTAACATCCAAAAAAACGGGCAGTTTTTTTCGTCTAGCCACTTTAAAAACAATTTTTGAGAAATCTTATAACAGCACAATGTATTGCTTTAAATATCTATATAAATCTTTATATTTAAATAAAAACAAATTCATTATTTTATTGTAGGTTTTACACGGTTCATTTTGTTTTTATTTTTTAAAAATGATAAAATTAACAACTAATAAAATATAAATTTTTTTTAACTTTTAATGAAAGATGAAAAAATAATTCAGCTAATGAAATGAGTGTCTGGTTTTATTTTGTATTAATTTCAGGAATCACGGGAAAAAACACGTGAGAACATGGCTTTAAAATTCAAAAGCTTTTTGGGAAGACAAAAATTTTTCCCTTTTTAAATAAGTATTGTTATAAATTTTAAATTTTACTTTTTAGAACATTTACATATTTAAAACATATTTAAAAACCCACCCAATAAATGATAAAGTGATTAAAGGCACTTAAAAAAATATTAAAATATTTAAAATTATTATGATTTCGTTGTATTAAACTGGGAAATTCAAATTTTTTTTAAATTCTTTGGGATTTTAGTTAATTTCAATCTAGCACCCAAATACAAGTTTTCTATCGGGAAAATGAAGGAACACGGAACATATTTTAAAAAGAATTAGGATTTTCTATGGGACGGAGGGATAATTAATAGGTCCCCACCCCACCCCTTTCCCCCCCCCCCCCCCCGCACCTGTGATCCAAGGGGGGTGGGGGGGGTAAAGATGACGCGCGCGCGCCTCTCTCTTCCCTCATTTAACACTACATACAGAGGGGGGGGGTGGAGGATGGGGTGATGGTTCCCCCTGGGGACGGTGTGCGAGGGGGGGGGGAGGGGGGGTTGTGCCCCCCCAGGGGGGCGGGGGGGGGTTTTAGCCCTCGGCACTATCTTGAAAAAAAGGCTGAACTTAACTATGTAAACATTTTAAAAATTTTCCCCTCATGCACAAGAAGATTTCTTTCGCCAGTTCTGTTCGCCCTTTTGAAAAGGGGGACCTTTCATCTCGTTGGTTTTTCCGGGTTCTCGAAAAGTTTGAGGGGGGGAAGTGAGCAGATAGATTTCTTCCTTACCCAGCTCGCTCCCCTCCAACCACTACTGTGAGGGCCCCGAGAACAGATGTTCAATCTGTTTTTGCTTCCACCCTGAGGGAGGGGGGAGCTTTTAAAAGGAGTGGATGTGGGAATTTTTTAAAAAAAATATTTTCGGAGGGCACTTAAAAAATTAGTTTAATCGTTT
Organism: Timema cristinae; assembly: GCA_039000515.1. NCBI lineage: Eukaryota > Metazoa > Arthropoda > Insecta > Phasmatodea > Timematidae > Timema > Timema cristinae. The sequence goes on from JBCFYV010002547.1 coordinate 26,335, forward strand.
GGTAAATGATCCCTGACGGGGGTTTTAAACTTTTGGGGGGCGAGAAAAAAATCTTTTTTTTGAACTATGAACTCTAGACCCCACCTCTGTAGGGGGCGTGGCAAGGTCCCCCTACACTTGGGGAAACTCTTACGTCACGCCCCCTGTAAGGGGGTTTCTTGTAAAACTTCCTTTTTTCTTATATTATTAACCCTTTTAGGGGAATCATTAACTACCATCTACATTCTAAAGATTGCAATGTCTATGAATATACGGCCTCTCTGTTAAAACGGTTCACAGAAATTGTAACAAAAAAGTTAAAGGGTTAAGATTGGTCATGGGTATTATACACAGTATAAAAGCCTTATCAACACGTTAGGACGTCGTGTTTTCACGCTGTGGACGGCCAAATAAAGTTTTTGGTTTTCCTAACCCCTTCTCATTAAAACACGACGAACAGCTGGAAAACATTTCCAAACGACTTACTGCTTTTATACAAAGGCATCTCCAAGAATACAAAACCCCCATCTTAAGTTTAGGTAAAGTGAACATTCAATTTTGGTGGTTAACATTCATCGTCATATATTCAAAAAATTTAAACTTTCATTGGTTAAAAAATTAGTTTAATGTTTTTTATTTTTTTTTTCCGCCGGGGAAAGAGGGAAGGTGGTGGCTTCTACGCAACGATCCAGGTTTAACCCCCCTTTTTATTTGTCCTTTTATCGTTTACTCTCCATATTATTTGGGAAAATTCAGATAAAAATTTTGGGGTTTTTGGGGTTAAAAAATTGAATTTTTAGTGAAATATTCATAAAATAAAAATAAAGTAAAACCGATTTTTCAACCATTTCTAATAAAATTGGATTAAAAAAATCGGTCGAAATGTTTTTTTTTTGCGTCATGCACAAATGATGGGACATTTGTATAATATACCCTACTCGTTTTGCAGGGTAAGGTATGAACTTCTACCTAAAATCCTGGTCAACCCTCGGTTCACTTCCCCTAAATTTAACCTTCCCAAATTTCCCAATCCCTTAGCGTAATTATACCGTATAAGAATTAAATGAAAAAAAAAATCATTCATTGGTTAATATATTTTAAAATTCAACCGTCCCAAATTTTTAATCCCTTAGCGTAATTAAACTCTGAATGATTTTACACCCCCCTAGCACAAAGATAACAAGAACCTACCACCTCACCCCTTAATACGTTTGCCATTTCGCAAAAAAGTTCCGGGTTTTATTTCCTCATGGGGGAAAACGGGGGACTTTCCTAAGATGCAGGTTTTAACCTCGCTTTTATTTGTCTTATATCCCCTTTACTCCCATTTTATTCGAAAAATTCGAATAAAACTTTTTTTCTTATTTTTCAAAAATATTAATTTTACAAGGTTCAAAAATTTGGTCAGGATGACGGATATGTTTTCCCCTCCCCCTATCAAATGGGGTTCACTTCTCTAATTCAAACCCTTTCCCCAAATTTTAATTTTAGGTAATTAGTACTCGAATGATTTTTTAAATCTTTTCACGCACAAAAGATTATCATTTGTTATGAATAGCCTACTATCCATTATACCAAACATCTTGTTTTTTGGTTATGCCCGAATTAATTTTTTGTGCGGCTAACTAACCCCTTTGTTTCTGATAGCTAAGCATACTTCAAAAAAGACAAGTGAACTTATATCAATGTTTTTAAAAAAAAATAGTTTAAGTTGGGAAATTGTTTGGTTAAAGCTAAAGAAATTTTAAAAAAATATTTACAAGAGTTAAAAAAAAAGAAAACCCATTTTGAAACCCCTTTATAATAAATCTAGGATTAATCAATAACCTAAACATTTTTTTTTTTAAAACGCGCACCTTGCCCTAATTTGATATCGTCTTTAATTCAAATTTTTCGCCTGTCCCAGATGATGCGTTTGTTTTTCATCTGAGGAGTGGGGGAACAAAGGTTTAAATCTGGCTGGATGAACGGAGTTTGGGGTTTTTTCCCCTCCCCCTCATCAAATGCGGGTCACTTCCCTAATTCCCCTCCCAATTTCTAATCTATTAGGAATTTTACTTGAATGATTTTATACCCTTTCACCCAAAGAAGCATTTGTTTTTGAATAGTACCTACTCATCCTATTATACCACAACATGCTTGTTTTGATGGTTACCCAATTTTTTTTGTGCGGCTAACTAACCCTTTGTTTTTTATGTATAGCTAATTTTAAGAAAAGACAAGGAAGCTTTTTATCAATGTTTGTAATAATTTTTAGTTTAAGTTTAGGATTGTTGGTTAAGTAATTAACTGTTGTGAAATAATCCAATGAGATAAAATAAAGTAAAACCGATTATTGAAACCCTTTTTAATAAATCAGGATAATCAATAACCCAAACTATTTTTTTTAAAACTACAGCGGCCCCTTTCCGAATTTGTATCGCTTAATTCGAATTTTTTCGCTCTTTTTTAATGATTTTTTTTCCACTGTGAGGATTTTTTGGGGGGAAAAAGGTTCAAAAACTCGGTAGGGTTTAAGGGGTGTGGTTTTTCCCCTCTCCCCCTACGCAAATGCGGGTTCACTTCTCTAAATTTAACCTTCCCCAATTTCCCAAATTATTAAGTAATTTGTACTCTGAGATTTAAAAACCCCGTCACGCACAAATGAAGATGCATTTTTATGAAAGTTCCACTCATAAATTTTTACCACAACATCTTTTTTGATGGTTAACCGAATTAATTTGTGCTATCTAACTAACCTATTTGTTTCTGATAGCTTTACACACATACACACTCAACCATACACACACGCGCAAAAAAAGCATTCTTCAATGTTTGTAATCATATTCATGACCGCTAAATAATGTTTCCGGGTTTTTTTTGTTTTTTAGCCCCTAGAACCCCTCGATGATATCCAGAGCAAGCTGTGCAGAAATAGAGGATTTGCAGGAGGGGTGGCCGCTTAAGCATACGACACACAACTTAGAAAAAAGAAAAAACATGTCAGGCCCCCAAAAAAACGACTCGCTTGTCAACTCCTATCATCGTATCTCGACAAACAAAAAAGGGAATAGGGTGTTACTCTCGTTGAATTAGCTCTAATGAACAATTTTAATTAAAAACCCGAAACATGAACCGCCTTTACTATGGGAAGGGATAAAGCTTACTAGAAAATATACCCCCAGTTAAGACCACGAGCGTATGATATGGGATATTAAATAACGCATAAATCCCAAAACTTATAACCCTTTCACGAAATTAGGGGCAGGGTTTTCCTTTAGGCTTACCTTGGGGCCGCTAGGACTATTACAACTATTGAACAAGGGACCGCGGGCTAAAGACTACTCTACCCAATGAACTACCATAAGGTCCTGTACAGTTTTTCGTTGCGTGTGGGGGAAATTTAGTAAAGACGGTAGAAAAAATAATCAATCGCAAATGGCTCGATAAAGGTAAAAATTTTAAACCCCTCTTGATTTACATCCTCTTGGGAAATTGAAAAAGGTTTTTCAACTCTACCATAAATATATTTTAACCCGATAAACTTGGAGGGGATATATGAAAAAACGTGACTTCCCACCCTTCTCAGATCGAGGACTTCGTTCTAAAATCGGGGGGATATCACGCACGTTGAAATGAAGAAATTTTCCCAAAAAAAACCGCTTTTTACGATGGGGCTCGTGTTCAAATCCCTGAAATTTCCAGAGTAAGCGCTGATAATGTACAATCAAGAAGGACTTTGCTTCCCCCTATCCGATTGGGTCCTCTTGAACCGACAGGAAAGCCCGCGTTTATCGTCATACCTAATTTTCGAGACACGCTGAATCAATGGAATCCCCCCCCCATTCAAAAAATATATCGAACGCTTCGAAAGGTTAACGATAATCCCTTAATGTTTCACGCAAAACACGAGGTAGTACTTTATATTTCACTGCAGACAACTCTAAAAAACTAGTGATCGTTCCCGTGACGTCACGCTAAAGAGCGCGCCAGACACTTCATTTATTCATATAAGGTACATGGACGGAAAATTTTCATTCGAGCGATCAAAAAAAATTTTCTCGGTTTAAAAAACCCGCAACTAAATTCAAAGTCTAATAGGGCGTAGATAATTTTGTGACCGAGTCTGACCACTTTTTTGACGAAAATAAACTTGCAAAAAATAAAAAGATCGTGTTAAAATTTGGCGCGGGAAGAGTCATTCCCCCAAGGGGGGATAAATTCCTACGCTCACAGTAAAACAGCAGGAAAAAAAGGGTTTATCGTTTACGCGGACTTGGAAGCTACTGTACCGAAAAACGGTGATCCTATTAAAAATTTTCTTATACTGAGAATGAAAAGCGCATGACGTATTATGTAATAGTCACAATGTAATTTTGATGATAATTCTCAGAGTACCGGACTTCACGGGGAAAAAATTGTACAGATCAATTTGTTGAGGGGCCCTTTTGATACACAAAGAGGTACTAATTTTAGTACCGTCTTCCGATGACGTCATAACACCTCTCAAAAAGATGTCTAATACGGCCCTCATTGTATATATGAAAAAAACCCCCGCAAGATGATATCCGCGTTTTTGGACATTTTCACTTGAAAGGACTTTATCGTGGGAGCAGTCACGCGGCGTGTAATATTAATTAAAGAACCCGTGTACCTGAGCGTGTAATCCCTAACGCGCGGCTACAACAAATTTTTCCTTTTTGAAACACTTGTGAACTTAGAGAATGACCTTTTACGGAGAGTGATTCTTTCATCCGGGAAAAAATCAAAGTTATTGGAGAACTAGGGGCGATTTAAATTTAAACTGAAGTTATTTTGGACAGGGTTTTGAGGGATCCCGATTAAAAATTTTAGATAGTTTTAGCTTTCTATGTACCTCCCAGAAAAAGGTTTTACCTCGAACCCAGAAACTTAAAATCACTCGTAAGTGCACCGATATGAACGGTTCAAACAGTCACCGTAAAGGGGGTTTTTCCCCCCTGAAATAAATTTATTTGAGCGACTGAAGGAAACCCCGTTACCGAGCAAAAAAAATTCTTTTAAACCCTCACGGATAGTCATATCTCTCAGGGAAGAAATGACACCTGCGAGTTTTTTGGGGTATTTGAATCAAGAATCTTTGGAACCGAACCCCTACCTGTATACTTTAACACTGGGACTCGTGTTCTACATCCAGGGTGGGAGTGGAACACTCCTGCTACCAGTCTCTCAGGTTGGACCAAAATGATAATCGTGTCTTTTCTATCCAGGGGATAGTCGGGAATACTACTCCTCTACCATCTCTCAAGGTTGGACCGACCTAGGTCATGTTTTACCCATCCCTTGGTACGGAAAACCCTCTGCTACCATCCTCACGGTTGGGCTGACATGAGTACTCGTGTTCTACCCATCCGGGTGGTAGCTGGGAAATACTACCCCCTACCAGTCTCTCCGGTTGGGGGGTCACGGTACCGTGTTTATCTATCCGGGGGGTAGTGGGGCTACTCCTCTGTACCAGTCTCTACGGTTTTACCGAACTGGTACCGGTTTTTTACCTATCCAGGGTGGGATCGGGGCTACCCCCCACCAGTCTCCACTGGAAAACCGACACTGAAGACTGGTGTTTATATCCAGGGAGTAGTCGGAATACTACTCCCCCACCCCCTCACTGGTTGGACGACACTGAGTACTCGTGTTTTACCTTTCCCGGGTGGGAGTGACTACTCCTCCCCTAACAATTCTCACTGGGTTGGATGAACTGAAGACTCGTTTCTACCTTCCAGGGGGGATTTGGGGGCTACTCCCCCCTCCATCTCTCATGAAGACCAACTGAAGACTGGGGTTTCCATCCAGGGGATAGTCGGAACACTCTCCCCACAGTCCTCACTGGTTGGGCGACACTGAGTTCGGTTCTACCTATACAGGGGGGTAGTCGGGGCTACCCTCAGCACCAGTCTCTAATGGGTTGGACCGACACTGAATCGTGTTCTATTATCCATTTTGGGTTTAAATAGTCTAATGCCCTGGTAAATCAAATTGACCCCCCGCGATAGGGCGGATTTGGTTAAGTGACCCCCCCTGGGTCTGTGATTGGCTGATCCCTCCCCCACCACCCCTCCTTCCCCTTTCCCCCTTTCCCCTTTATTGGTGTTGGTTTTCCCCTACACCGGCTTGGGTTTTTCCCCTTCCCTACCCCGGGAAACCCCGGACATGTTTGGTTCTTGCTGATTTAATTTTTTGTTAATTGATTATTGTTAATTTAAATTTGGGAAGATAAGGTGTTGTAGATTTTTTATTTATTTCTGCATACGCCCGGGCTTTGGTTGTTAATTTAAATTTAATTTGGGAGAAATGCCCGGGTTTTAGGGCATTTTAGGATATTTATTTAACTCCGACGGGGCCCGAGGGCCCGGACGAACTTCCGCCTCCATGCCTAAATAAAATTGGGTTCTTCCTCCTGCCCGGAAACCCCAGCGGGGAACCCTTTCGCTTGGTGGTTGGTTTAGGTGGGTAATTTTTTTCCAGAACCCCCCTCCTACCGCAACCCCGACGCCCCGACGCGGGGCACAAGTGACCTCAAAACCTTGGATTTTCCAAAAGACGTAATCATTCGTGTTTTGTCGAACCCTGCGCAAGGCGGCGGGGAGACAAGACAGTTGGGACAAGAAATCGTACCTCAGCAACCTGGGTTTTTTCCCCTGACGTAAACATGCGTGTTATTTTCAACTCTAGATTCTAATTAGCACAACAGGGGCCCCGAACCCAGTAAGGGGCCACACCCCCACAATCTACTAAAATTGGTTGTTTGGGAGCGTCTTCGAAAAGCTGGATGGAAATGTTCCCCACCCCCACCTCGACCCAACCCGGGTTTTTTTTCCATGCCCTAATCATTGCGTGTTTTGTCGCAACTCAGCTGCCCATCACAACAGGGGGATGGAAACCCATTAGGGGGCCAAAACCCCGGCACAAAAGTCTAAATAAAATTCCTTTAATAAGGATAATACTTAAAAAAAAATGAAAAAGAAAAAATTTGGGTTTTTAAAATAAAAATTATATTTTCAATTTTAAATTTAAATATATTATTTAGAAATTTATGGACTGAGTGCAAAGTTGTTGTTACAACAGAAAAACAATTTCATCAATATATGGAGTGAAAATAAATTATGTAATGAGAAAAAGTTTTTAATATGTTAAAAGAAATAAATTTGAACATTAAAAACACATTAAAAATGTGAGTCGAAAAATTACATAATACAATAAAACAATAAAACAATTAAAATACATGTGTTATAGACAATTAGTTAAATAAAATGGGGTTGTATAATATGATAAACAAGATAAAATTATGGTTAGAAATAGAGAATTGAGCCTAGCTTTGCATAAAAGTTTTTAGTTGTTTTGTTAAAAAAAAATTTTTTTTAATTATTCTATTCGGGATTTTATGTAATTACATTTTAACAACCCATAAATATATTAAGACAAGTGTAGATGAAACAGGGGATAGTAAAGAAGAAACTTATAATATAGTGTAATAAGATAAAAGTCAAAGACACAGATTGGAAAATTTTGTGAAAACAAAAAAAATTTTTTATATATAAGTTGAAATCTATTCTTTATCTGGGAGAATTTGAATTACCTTGTTCTTTGAGAATGGGGGTTGTTTAATCACAATTCTCAAAGAACAAGGTAATTCAAATTCTCCCAGAAAAGAATAGATTCACTTATATATAAAAAAAATTCTTTGTTTTCACAAAATTTCCAATCTGTGTCATTTGACTTTTATCTTATTACACTATTTTATAAGTTTCTCTATACTATCCCATTTTCATCTACACTTGTCTTAATATATTTATGGGTGTTAAAATGTAATTACATAAAACCTGAATAAAAAATAATTTAAAAAAAAATTTTAAAAACAAACCAACCAAAAACTTTATGCAAAAACCTAGGCTCAATTCTCTATTTAACCATAATTTATCTTGTTTATCAATATTATACACCCTATTTTATTTAAATAATTGTCTAAACACATGTATTTTTTAAAATGTTTTATTGTTTTATTGTATATGTACTTTTTCGACTCACATTATAATGTTTTTAATGTTCAATTTTTTTACTTTAACCTAATTAAAAACTTTTTCCATTACAAAATTTATTTTTACTCACAATTATTGATTGTAATTGATTTCTGTTTTTAACAACAACTTTGCCACTCAGTCCATTGACTCTTCATAAATAATACACTTAATTAATATGTCAATATAATTTTTTTTAATAACCCTAATTTCTATCTTTTTCATATCTTTTAATTTGATATCTATCCTTAAACTAATAGGATATAAAATGTTCCTTACCACAAATAATTTTGTATTTTATAATCTAATAAAATTGTTTGTTTGGTATCGTCTTTCACAATGCACGGATGTGTGTATCCGTCACGGACCGGAGGAGTAAGGTAGAATTGTTCCAGAGTTTATGTGTGTGAGGAGTGTATAAAACCACCATCCCCCCGAGCGAGATATGAATCCACTGCCTCCAACTGCCATAACGTGTACCTGACCCCCCGATACTTCTTAAACAACAACAAATAAATTTAATGTTTCCGTACATAAAAAAATTGCATAAGTAATGACCGTAAATATATATCAGGCTGAATACATGGCGACAGTTTGGCGGGTCGTCAAGACAAGAATGATGGCGCAAGGTTGGCGGGCAGACAAGTCAGGACAAGAATATATCGTGACCTCGACAACCTTGGGTTTTCCCATGACGTAATCATCGCGTGTTATGACGCAACCCTGGCGCCAGTATGTCGGCACAACAAGACGAGTTGAGACAAGCTTAGATATTTAGGTCATCGACACGGGTGCCAGGTTGGTGGGCAACAAGACAAGTAGAGACAAGAATATATCGTGTGACGTCAAACGAGGACGGGGGTGGCTATAAAGAGGGCGCCCCCTTGTTTGTCTATTTATAAACGTTTGTAGAGCGGGTCAAGATGGAGAGGTTACAGCAGGTGAAAATATAGTCGACGCCGTGCAGACCGTCAAATTGTGTGATCTAGCCGTAGATCAAAAGTACACGGTTGATAAATTAAAAGCCGTCAATACAAAGTTCGGGAGACGTCTAATAGCCTATCTAGACGGTGAGTTTTGTGTATTTTTACCCTGCCGGTTTGGTACTCTTACAGATGAAGACGTGTGTGAGTTAAATAAAGAAAAACTGGTATTTACCTGCGCCGGAGAAAACCCGGTTCACCTACCATTGTGAACTTTGAACGCGGTTAAGAGACACGGCAGTTAACAACAACAACGGGCAGCGGAGCATAGGGGACTCTAGAGAACGTTTAGCTCTCAGGTACGCTCACCATGTTTCGATCCGGCTATATTAATTTAATGTTTGTGGGCCATACGATGGAGGGCGTGCCTATATGACGGAGAGAATGTCCACAGTGTGGTGGTGTGTGATAGACAGGTAATTTACAAAATAGAGGAGCGAGGCTACATAGAGTTTTGTGACTCTACCTGTCACACGATACTAGCGATGGAAGTACTACCCTACGAGAGAATCGTAGAAACGTATATGTGTGATGTAACGTGCGCCGTTTACAATTTACGCAAGGGGACGTGGTTGCTGTGTTACCCCAACCACCACCGCCGCCATTCCGAGCTCCACACACCCGTCCCGTACTCCACGCCGGCGCCGCCGCCGCCCTCAGAGACACAGGCGTACACACCACCAGAGACGTCTACCTACAAGGTATCAGACTCGCCCGAGTACCCACCACCAGAGTCGTCTCTCTACCCGTCAGAGGCGTCAGATTCATCGCATACCCGCCATCAGAGTCAGTTGAGTGCCCACCACCACCGGAGGTAAAGTCTGAAGAACCCGTAAACCTCTAGGATTTAAACAATTTACAAAATTATTCAAATGTTAAAATTATAGGTAAACGCCCGCCGACTACAAACTCAGCTGGTCAGTTTCGGTAACGTTTTCTTCCAAAGTCAATATATTATTTGGATTATAAGCGCTTTAAATCTAAAGCACGCTGTATGATATATCTCGGAGGACAAAGTGTTATGTTAAAAAGTGAATTAATAAACTAGACGTGCTCTTGCTGCCATCATCGGAGTTACGTGACATTTTGAAAAAAAAACGTTAGTTTGTGATGACAAAAAGT
>JBCFYV010002548.1:0-37385 GCA_039000515.1 Timema cristinae
GGTTCGTAGGCTGCATGAACAAACCTTTCTGAAAAGCACCTTGAATTGTTGACTGAATTAGTATGTCTTTTTTAGGAGCTATGATAGTTTCAGTTTTATTGCCATTTGCTCTTTTAAAGTCATTGAATTGAGATGGATGCGTCTATAGATGGTATGAAAGTGTTTTTGTTGTGCCTGGAGTAGAGAGTTTTGAAAATTAAAAACTTGAAAACAAAAATGTAAGTTATATTTTAATCAGATAATAAAAATAATAGGCTTAAATGCATTAAAATGGTTATATAGTCCTAGCATTCAAGCAAATTTAAACTTGAGAAATTAAAGAAGTAATTTGTAAAATCCAATATTACTGTTCAATACAACAAATCAAAATAAAATGTAGATAAACTGCAACACATGCTCTAGATAAGCTATCATAGTTATTTTTATTTCAGTTTTAAATTTTTAGGAAGTAAGGTAAATATTTTGGTATTATGAGAAAAATATGCATTGTTTTAAAAAGAAAAACATATCTTATAGCAATAAGTCACTTGTTGGTGTCTTGTATTTCTTTCAGGCATATATTACACTGGGCAGTTTTCTTATCAGAAGCTCTCGTGAAAAATCCCCATATTTCCCTTATATTTTTCTTTGTTTCGGACATTTTCGTAGGCCTAACCAAAACTATTAAGAAATTAATAATAAAAAGTCGAATGTTGCCAACATGAGGTCATCAAATTTTCCATCAAGTTTTTGGGTTAATATAAATATATTATTTAATATTTTAGTTAAAAGAATATAATTTAAAATTGAAGAAAATTTAATCAGTTAAGGGTAAATATGTTTACTTATTTTCTGTCTCAAAATTAATTTTTTTGACTTTCTATTAAGTTTTTAATTTATCTCTCGGCGCATGCATCGTAACATTTTCTGTTGAGTTGAGCAAATACACGTGAAGTTCCTTTCATTTCATTTCAGAATATTGAAAAAGATTCACTTGAAAAACACAATTCAAAATTCAAAGCAAAAATATAATTTTAAAATTGTATATTGATTTTTTTTAAATATATTACTTTAAATCTTTATCACATGAATTTAGGTCATGTGGCGGTGAAGATAGTTGAACGTATTTAGTTTGTGAATCGAGTAGGCGGTGTGGCATTAAATATAAATGATTATTGAACTTGTTTAACTATCAATAGTTATTCAATATTTCATCAAAACTAACTATTTAAAATTTACAAGTTATTTATTAAGAGAGAATAAGAAAAATATACTTACAAGAACATTATTTTTTTAACAAAAATAGTATGATCATTTATTAAAAGTAGTCACTAATCTTAGTAGAAATATTGTGGAATAATAATTATGTCAGTCCCAATCAAATAGTCGTTTTATAACCATGTCCTTTTGTGTCAATACATAGATACCATATTAAAAAATATAGAACTAATCGATATTTAACCTATAAATCGATAGGACCCATCTTTCTTAAGGTAATCAAATGAAAATTATTTGTATTAGAAGCTTGCGCCTCATACATATTAATAAGCATTCTATAATTCAAAGTTTTAATTTGTTTTAAATTGTGAATTGTGTGTGGTAGACATGAATATAATCTATTAGAATAACAGCTCAGAATGGTTAGAATTGAAAATACTTATTTTGCTGAAGCTTCGAATTTTTCAAACTTCAAATTTTTCGAAGTAAATTTTGTTTGTCGAAGTTGAATCTAGTTAATATTCGCTTCGACTTCGAAATTCTCGAAGCTTTGCACACCCCTATCGGATAGTAATAGTTGGGTAAACTATTATTTATGAATTCCAACTGTGATTTTTGTAAGAGGTTTAGTAATTAAAATGTAAGAGGTATTCAGGCTTAGTGGATACATGTTTTTGGTACTTCTATTGACAATGTGGCTCACTTTTATTTATTAATTTACATTAGTTTGAATATTTTTATGTTTTAGAAAGTAAGTAGTAATTAAAATGTACGCAATGAATTTTTCTATTTGAGAACAATTTTAGTCAATCTTAAAATCTATCTTTAGAATTTATTTATAATTATACCAAAAATGTATGATAAAAATACACAGTTACAGTAATTAAATTTGATCTGGGTTATTTATTTTTATTTATATCCAAACCTTAGTCAAATTTTTTTTTAAGTTTTAGACAAAATATTATCTGATTTTTTATTTATAAGCTTACAATTTAAAAATAAATTAATATACAAATTGTGTACACTTTTATTTCCTTTAATATCTTTCTTAAAGATCAAAGAAATCAAATTTATTGTTCATACCTCTAAACTTTAAGCTAATGTGATTTTTTGTCCTTTTTCACTACCTCGTTAGTGATTAAATTGCTATTTGCTTCTAATTTTATCATCAAATTATTTTTATTGAAATAAATGGAAACGCTAAGTTTAAACAAAAATTATAAATAGAAAAAATAAATTTAATACTAAAGTGAATTTTTTATTTTTTTCCTTTTTATTGTCCCATTCCCGCAGGAAATTGATATTTTTCACCTGACAGTTTCTCGAAGCCAAAATCTTATTCTTGCGTAGGCCTAGTAAAAGTATTACAGACAAAACATTCATGTTTGATTTGCACAAAATCCCTAGAATACAAAGGACATGTTTGGATTTTTGTCGAGTCCACACAAATTTGAAAACTAAAACTACATCACAAAGTTACTGTTCTTTGTGGCCAGTTTCATGATGCTATGAATGCCATGCAAACTTAAAAAATAAAACATATTACATGACAAATATATTATTAAATGTGATCATTTTCATAAAAAGTTGTTATTTCCAGGGTTCCATACATGTTGGTACTCACCTTAATACAACAGGTGTGTAACGTGCGTACAAGAAGCTGCCTGTATTTTCCAGTGTCTTCGTGCTCCACAACATTGTGCGTTTTGGCCACCTCCTTCTTCAGAACAAGAACCATTTCCTCAATGTTACGAGAGGACACTAGCTCCATGGCTAAACAAACACATACAAATTTGAATCTAAGGTTATTGGATTTAGAGAAATATATATTTTATGTAGTTTTTGGAACACTAGGTTAGACTGTGGTTTGGATTAGAATGGATATCCAGCATCCTTACCCAAGTGATGCTGGAAAATAAATTGTTTTGATAACACAATGAAGACATTTTTAAAGGTGAGTTTTAACTGACATCAGCATCTTCTTCAAGTTCAGAGAGTAAACAATGTTAGTGGATGGATTGTAAACAGCTAATGTTAATTTTATGTTAGGATTGCACTAAATAGATGGCAGATCCTTTGTTAACTATCTAGACAGATAGAAAAACTAAGCAAGAGCAGGGTTCCTACAGTATTTGTAAAAATATTCTCCCTGACTTTTCCCTGACTTTCCCTGACTATTTTCCCAAGTTCCTGACCAATTTCTCATAAAATTTCCATTATAACTTTACGGTACTATACACGTGAAAATATTAATTTAAATAAATTTATTTCGGCCTCCTCCCCCCTTACAGCCGACCTTGCCTCACCTCTCATGGAAGAATAAGAAAGCAGACATCTTGCCAATCAGTTGAGGGAAAATGATGGAAAAATAATCCCTATCAAAAATTTGTAACAAACTTGATTCCCTTTGGTATCATGTGCAGAAATACGTATTAAATAACAGGCCACTAAGAACATACTAAAGAGTTTGGTATCATTACAGTTTTATTTTACCTAAACTGTACATTTCCTGAACTGAATAGCTTACAACAGGAACTCTGTCTGCTTTCATATTATTCATGTCTCAAGTCAATTTTATTTTTATTAAAATTATCACTATAGTCATACAATAAGAAACTATGTTATATTTAATAAAGTGAAGCTTGCTTCTTCTTCAGTTCTTGCAACTCCACGTCTATTGCTTCTCGTTTCTCTTCAGTTGCCATCATTAATTTTTTTCTTTCTCCTTCTAAATCTTTAACTTGTATATCTAATTTCCTCTTTTCTGCCTTCTTCTTGTCTTTTTCACTTTTTTCTTGCTTCTTCATCTCTAAGTATTCATGATAGCGTTTCCAAGCACCTCTCACGTAATCCAACATCTTTTTGCTAATGTGTATATTTTTAATCTCTCCTGCTTCTTGTATCTCATCATGAATGTGACGCTGTGCAATGACTGTCTTTTCATGCATGTTTTCAACCAGTAAAGATTTATTGACTGAAAAACCACCTTCAACAGTTGCATTCCCATGCGACAAGACAAGGCAAATCTTTATTACTTCCCAAAGATGTTTGTAGTTTGCTTCTCCTATTAGAAAGCTACCATAAATAGTGTCAAGTCCTACTTCATCACTAAACTGATCACAAGGACGAAATATTTCTTGAAGCTCAGATTTTTTGAGGTTGCAAAAATGCAAGTATTCTTTCTTGGCATTTTCAGCCAGAACATCATTTATGATGTTGGCATGGTTGAGTTCCTCCAAAAGAAAAGAAAATCTCTTCTGGGCCAGTTGAGGTGAATGTTGAATAACACAAGGATCCAATGAAGACAAACCTCTCACAGCTTTCTGTTTTAAGGGACTTTTTTCTTGTAGTTTTGCAATCATGGTGGTTAACATACTGCGGCACTCATGTATAAATTCTAATTTTTGTCTTTCTGTTACTGTGATCGCAGTTTCTCCTAACAAACGTTTTGTTGCAAATCCTATATCAATATTTTTGCTAAGGATCAAATTTTCTGATTTTTTTGTGTCAATAGACAGTAACTTTGGACCCGTGCACTTCATAAGATCAGGTTTCACACAACGATTCATAAGGTATCTTAGAAGTTTCTCTACAGCTTCAAAAAGATATGGAGTCATTGGTTTTGATGTCTGGAACCGTTGCAGGAAAGGCTGACATTCATCTGCAATTGTCTTGCAGAACGCTAGTTTACACTTTAGGAATGGATCACAGGCTGCTCTTTTCAGTGTCTCTACAGGTTTTGTTTTAGGAAGTTTTGCTTCTTTGAGAAACTTAATACCATGGTCCCAAATTTGTAATGCCCTTTGAAAGCACTTCGCATTCTCTAACCAACGCACACCACAGAACTTCAATGGAAAAGTTGTACACCCTGTCAACTGGGTGAACAATGCTCAACGAGCTGGAGAGTCAGTGAACAGGTAGTACATGTGACGTAATAAGCTACTTATATCCCAATCAACAGACTCTACTCCTGTTCTCAAGGAACCATGAACAACATGAAGCCCACATGTTCCCAGATTTAGCAAACTACATACTTCATTGTCTGTTACAGATTTGAGGTGTTCCTGAAGAAGTATTATAAACTTTAAATTGACATTTGGGCCATCCATTGACACTTGTATCAACTTAGAGAGTGGAAGAGGAGAAATACCATCCAGAAAATGCTTCAGTAATTCTTCAGCAGTGCTCCTATCGAAAAACACACTGTTTAAGTAACGACTGATGACTTTATGATTTTCCTTGTCCCAGAATCTAATTACAATGTCCATCTGTCCTCTTTGAATAACTTTATTCAATGCCTCATCAAAACAAATTACAAAGTTGTTACATGATTTTAGGCGGTCCAGTAAATTATTATGAAAGAATGGAGCCAAGCCATGCACAATGAAGTATGCAGCCTTGTCTCCACCAAGGGTAAAGGCATTGGCAATGGAACACTCGGGAAACATCAATTGAAAAATTGTACTTAAATTATTGCACGAATTGAAAGACATTTTTTTGTCAACAACTTGCATAGCCCAAATGACTTCCGCCTTAGTTATATCATCTTTTATAACAAAAGTGTTATGGTTTCTTTGAGGCACTACACTAATTTCACTTTTAGCAACAGCTTCCTTCTGCGACGTTACGATTTTCGATGAAACAGAAAAACTCTTCGAGCAACCAGCAGAATCATCACTAGGTAGAATGTCTTTGTGTGCCAGAGATTCTCTTGAAACTGGGGAGCTCGATGAACCTGAATCACTTGACTTTTTTGAAAAAAAAGTCAAGAGAGAGCGTTGATTTGTCAAAGTTTCAAGAGTTTTGATATGAGTTGGTCCTTTTGCATGGGAAGCTAATGCTTGCTTTCCCATATTACTTAAGTTTATAATTTTTTTGCACACTTTACAAAATGCCTGCAGCTTATTACTTTCAACACCACTTATCCAGTATGAGAATTCAGGAAAATGGTCTGGGCTTAGCCAGAGCTGGTTAAAAACGGTTTTTTTGTTAGACATTGCTGGTGTAGTCTAATCAGTCCTGGTGCATTGTATCAAACTATAACGATGACAAACCTTGAACAAGAACAAAAACAAGTGATCACTAAAGTTAAAAGAATTGTCATGTGCAGGCTAGGAGACCTCTGCGTTCACATTCTGAAATAAAATGCTACCAAAACTTGTGTTAGGGCAAGTTTGAGCATGGTAAGTGCCCCTCAGCTTTCTTCATTGGGGCAGTGGCTTATGACGCAGTAAATAGAAAAAATATTTTCTTTGTTTTTTCTAAGTGTGACATGAAGACATGAATTGTCATTTCCCTGACTTTCCCTGACCTTTTTAAAGCTTCCCTGACTTTCCCTGACTATTATTTTTTTCCCTGACTTTCCCTGACTTTCCAGAGCGTAGGAACCCTGAAGAGTGTTATATAATAATATTTATTATTATTATTATTGTAACACCCAAAATTTAGGTACATAAACAAAAATAAAATTTAATTTAAAACAATAAGAAAAATATTCTTCCTTCTATTTATCACCAGGAAACTGACTTTGCTTCAAATTGAAAAAGTAAACTTGGCTAATCCTCATTAATTAGTTCTCCTACTTTGCTATTCTTAATGAAAGATAATAATTACCGGTAGTTTACACTGTGAAGTCAACACCTTAGCTCAGTCGGTAGCGTGTCCATAAACTGAGCTGAAAGTTTCGGGTACGATACCTGACATGGCCGAAAAATTGATTGTTGATGAAATGTGGGTTTACCCTTTCACATTTATAAATTAAAGGCCTGGGACTGGATGTTGTGCTTGTTCTAGTCTTAAGTTAGATAGGGCATATGGCAGGCCTAGCAAGCCGGTAGTGGAGAATATATGACTTGATTAAGAAACTGACCCAGACCACAGGCTGGATCAGTAATAGATGTGATAAAAAAAGCTTACACTTTTGAGATATAACATATTCTCACCCAAATTAAGTGTTTTCTTTCGGACTTCCAGGTCTGGACTGGCCAGGACTCTGAGGATGTCCATTACCAAGTCCTGGAGGACTCTTTCATGGGTGGGGTGCTCTTTGAGGGCAATAAGTCTGTCCAACACGATCAGCTTTACATTATTATCACTCTCCTTCACTATCAGCTCGATGTAACAAGATGCTGCTGCCTAAGAAAAGATCAGAATTGTTATTTGGAATAGAGCATTATACTAAAATTATGGTTAAATTTAGGAGGGATAGCCAGCACACTTATCTTAGTGATAATGGAGTATAAATTGTTTAGACCAAACATTAAACAACCCACAAACACATTTTTAAAGACAAGTGTTATATCTACACAATTTCTTCACCAATATCACTAAGGTAAGTGTGTGGCTATCCCTCCCTTTTTTTTATAATAGAGGAAATTGATAAAACTAAAGAAAAAGGAGAAATAAACTACTAAGAATAAATTTGATGAAGAAAGCCCACCTAGGGAAAGAGGAAAGATGTGGGAAGAATCCAATGCACAAAGGTGGCATCTTCTTCCTTTCTTCTGTCTTCTATAGTATAAGTAGTCACACACACATTTTAACACAAATAGAATAATATTTTGACATTGTTGCCTTTATCAAACACAAAGAAGGGAGTACAAATAACACAAACACTGGATTACTCCATTTTGAATTTAAAGAAATACTGTTAGAAACACATTGTGCCAACTGCTTTTGGAAGTAAAGATAAATTCCTTGGCTATGGTTAGTATTTATAGAAAAATATAAAAAATAGTAATAATAATGATATATAAGAAAATAAATAATAATAATAAAAATGATATTTTTTAGAATAATAATAATTTGAAAAATGATAATCTTATAGAAATAAACTATCTTCTGTTGAGGTTACCCCAAGCCTTTAATAGACAACCAAATCTCCAGAGCACTCTCCAGGGATGACTATGATCCTCCAAAAAAATTTGAGGACATCCCTCTCACAACTCAAAACTCAATACCAT
The DNA here is from genome assembly GCA_039000515.1 of Timema cristinae. Lineage (NCBI taxonomy): Eukaryota > Metazoa > Arthropoda > Insecta > Phasmatodea > Timematidae > Timema > Timema cristinae. The sequence continues at coordinate 8,160 of JBCFYV010002548.1, forward strand.
CCTGGTCTACAACGTATCAACACCATCATTAAAAGTGGTTACAAATTCCTAACAAGTTTCACCCAGACCCAAAACCTTCTTAGTTCACCCTCAAGAGTCACTTTCAAATGGTTGCAAAAAACCAATAACTTGATATATCAACTACAGTGCAAATCATGTGATACAGAATATATAGGCCTTACTATAGGTTCTCTCAGACAGTCAATGAATAATCATAGTTTTGACACAAGGCACAAAGCTCCGGACAAGCCTGTACCCATTCATGCCAGTATCCACAACCAGGACTTTCAATCTGCTACACCACTAATAAGAGTATTTCACAAACAGTGCAACAGTAGGAATTGGCCACTCAATGAATTACTATATCAAGATTACCACCAGGCCTCAACAAAAGATAATTTATTTCTATAAGATTTCTTTAAATTCAAAATGGAGTAATCCAGTGTGTGTTATTTGTACTCCCTTCTTCTTTGTGTTTGATAAAGGCAACAATGCCGAAATATATAATTTTAGTTGTCATTATGCTATGAATGTTTAAAATATTATGAGTTATGACTTTTAAAGTCATAATTTTTATTTCCAAAATATTTTGTGTTGCCAATGACAGTTCTTAAAAAGTGACATAACTCTTACCCTAAACATGTAAAATCATTATTATACCTAATGAGTTTTTAAAAATTTATTCAGAGCAATTTAGGGGAATTACACTCTAAAGTAAGTTACATATTATATTATACCATGGAGCCGACTTTTAATTAAATTCAAAAGACCAGCCAATTTAGCATGGATTGCTAGAATAAAATTGAAGTATTAGGTTTACTAAGAAACATAATTTAAAAAATAACCAAACACTTTAGCTTACAACATTGTAAGCCCTTACTTTACTATCCCAAACCCGCCTCAGTGGCGTAGTTGGCTAACGCGCAAGTCGTGTTGAGCTTGACTGTTGAGGACGGGGAGATCGAGGTTCGAATCTCGGTCGGGTGAACTGGGGGTGGTTTTTCCTAAATGGTTTTCCACTCTCCATCCACACAAATGCGGGTTCACTTCCTCTAATTCAACCTTCCCAATTCCTAATCCATTGGCATAATTAGTACTTAAAGCATATAACCCGAACGGGTAGTAAGACGCAGTGCTAATATTATTATTATTATTATTATTACTACTATCCCAAATATAAAATTAGCTTAAATTAGGATGTCAAAGTTATAGAAGAAATTTTAGTTACAGTTGAGTCCCTATGATTCGACCTAAACAAAACCAACCAATGGCCGAATAATTGAAATGTCGAGAATATGGAAACAAAGGAAGGGGCTGGAATGAAACCAATGACAGTTAACTGGAAGTGCAAAATAGATATGAAATAAGGCTAGAATACATAAAAGCACTCTCTAACTTCTTAACTACTGAACTTGTGAATTTCCCTGTTTTTCTACGTTTTTTTAGTGTGTTAAGCATGCAAATATTAAAAGTATATAAATTGTAGGTGTGCATGAAGCTTCATAACTTCGACTAGACTTTGAAACAGATATCAGCTTCGACTTTACTTTGAAACAAATTCTGGCTTCGTAACTTCGCCAATAAACAAAATGAGAGCTAAAATACTCAATTCAAGTTCAATTATAGCCATCTTAACTGTTTTGTACATTACCAATTAATATTTAAATAAAGAAAATCTGAAGAAATTGAAATGTGTGTTGTGATATTAACGGTATTTGACAGAGTAACATGAAATATTACAAACAATTGTGCAATAAAACATTTTCCAAGTAATTTTAGTACATAAAGTAATTTAAATTAATACAATATAATATTTTTTCAAACTTAAAACAACTAAAAGAAAATATTCGAACTTCGATTCAGTTTCGGGGATTTTTCATACATTCGATTCGAGTTTGTTTTCAAATTGAAAAAGTGAACTTCGCACACCCCTAATAAGTTTACCAAATATTTTTACATTTATTTGTGCTTCATTTTTATATAACTAAATCACATTTATTTATTTACGCATTATATAAATGATTGTAATTTCCCCAATTTCAATAATCACTCAAAACCCTCAATGTGCTTTGATAATGAGAGTCATTGACCTTGATAGCTGTTGGTGCACTGGATAAGGTAACCAGGGTTCCAGCTGCCTCATAGCGCACTGCCGGGCTTGTGGAGTTCAAGAGGTTGTAGATGCAGCGAATGAAGCGAGAGCGCTCAGATGGATTAGCATGGCACACCTTAATACAAACATGGAAAAACATTTTTCTTTGTCTGTATTTGTAAAAACATTAAAAGATTTGACAGGTAGAGAATTAATTCCTAAGAAAATAAAAATTATGTTTAGTGAAATATAGCTCAACTCTTTCAAAACCCTCAGAACTGTTTTAGTACTTAAATGTCCAATTTCCACCCAAGTACAAAATTGTTTGTATTCATGTTGATTAAGATAAATATCACTTGTATGTGGGAATGATTTCATAATTTGTCTGTACAGTTTTCAATATAATTATTGATTCCAGGACAAACATAAAAAACATACTCCAGGGTGTTGATGTATCGTTTAATGAAATAAAGCACATGATTACTAAATGAGTTAGTGTCATACTAGATTTACTTGTCCCTTTATAATATTTTTTTTTGTGCAAAAGTTTATCCATACAATACTAGCTAGTGCACTAAAGCAGTGTTCCACAAACTTTTTTAATTCACTGTGCACTTAACAAGCTTAATTTTTTTGTGCCACAATGTTTTGTTTTGGCTAAGTACTGTAGCAGCAAAAAATGAACTATGCGCCCAATCCAACGGTTGTACACTCTACAGTAAGTCAGAATTAGAAACATTGGTACTAATTTTTTCCTGAAGTAACTTCAAATTTTCCAAGATAAAAGGTTGAAGTTATTATTTTATGTTTACTTCTTTAACAATTGGAAACATTTCTTTTAAGCAATTAGTAATTTGATTAAACCATAACGCTAATTTTGTGCAAACTCTTTTGAATTTTTCAGATGTATTTAAAATAATAGTAAGTACAAGTATTTAAGAAATGTAGAATATACATAGCTGCCGGTTGTACCGACTTCTGGTCTATGTTGCCCCAAGGCACACCTAATTCACTGCTGAGGTGCACCAGTGTTCTGTGGCACACCGTTTGCAGAACACTGCACTAGAGTGCTTAGCTCAAGAAGCTGAGATATTATTCCAGCTCCAGTTGTCAATTCTCTCACATAGTAGATGCTGACATATTCACCCTTCTTATTTTGTTACTTCAGATTAGGCTAGAAAATTTTAAGTAACTATATTAAGAATTAATATATTTTTATAATGCAGTATAGTATGGCTTTAACTCCCAAGCTATATTGTGATATTTAATACAAGTATGCATGTGGGGTATTTTTATTATTTTATACTCCACTCAGTTTTCACACCACTACATGTATTGATACTGGAATTAAATAAATTGCCGAATACACATTGATGTGCCTCACTGTTCAGTCAGCCTTTTATCTTTCCTTCGCACTTGCACCAGCCGCTTCACCCTCCCTCTCTACTGCCGGTCCGGCCCACAGTCCATGTTGTCTGAGCCGTCCGTGACGACTCCACCTCTGCTCACAGCGCCAGCGCTTCCTATTGGCTCGCGTGATGGACAGTGTCTCTAACGGTTTCTCGCACCAATAGGAAGCCCCTGTTTTCCCCATTGGTCAAGGCCGGGCAGCAGTGGAGGGTATATAACACGGTGATCTCTGGAGCTATTTTTTAGTGGTGACCCAACCCTGGCGAACCACCGTTATGAAAAGAGCTTTATTAAATCGTCTTTATTTGTTTGAAAGAGCATTTCATCACACCCTATCCTTCCACAGCTATCCCCGACCTCCCACCGCGACTCCGTGTTGCCGGGACGGTTCTCCTGCCTCTCACCGCAACTCCGTGTTGCTGGGACGGTTCTCCTGCCTCCCACTGCGACTCCGTGTTGCCGGGACTGTTCCCCTGCCTCCCACCGCGACTCCGTGTTGCCGGGACAGTTTCCTTTGCCTCCCACCGCGACTCCATGTTGCCGGGACAGATCCTTACCTCCCACCGCGACTTCGTGTTGCCGGGACTCTGCCCTACCACCCTCCAACCTTGATCGACCCTTCCGACGGTGAACCCACAGGATGGGATACACCCGCCGCGCCGGCAAGGCCCACCGACAGAAGACCCTAAAGAAGACGACGACAACGAAACAATACTCCACCCGTGGACCCATCTTCTATGATCCCGACTGCAACCACCAGATCCCCGAACGTCAACACTCCGCTCCAGCATCTTCAAGAGTCCCTGCACCCTAGTTAGCCAACTCCTCCCCTCGTCTTCCCCTCTCACCAACCATCCAACCCCCACCTACTCCGATTTCCCCCTTCAGCCCTGAGGGTTACCAGTTTCACGCCCTGGCCACCCCAGAACCCGCCTATGTTTTCTCCCCCATCTCCCTTCCTTACCCCCATCCACTGGACCCGCGAGATCGACGCCTGGAAATCAATGTCACCCGGAGACTGGACTTCGACTAGGCCAAACAACCAGTTACCCCGAAGTACCAGTAAGAGGATAACAACATTTTGTTTTAATTAGAGTAAATTTAAACACGTTCCACTATAGCTCTAAATTATTGTGGGGGACCACTTCAAGTCAACTTAAAATAATTTTGTATCAACTGAATTACATGCATGATATAAATAAGATACTTTATTTTATGTATTGCTTTAACCATGGATTTTCCCTTCCTCTAATAAATAGTCCTCTTTTTATCGGCTCACAACAGAAAATTTAAGATATTTGAGAACTAGCAGTGAGTCATCTTGAGATAAGAAGTTTCGTGGTTTCCTTTCTTCTCTTTCATAATGATGTGACAAAAGGTGATTGCAGGGAAGGGTGAACGAGAGTATAAGATTAGACAAAAGAGAGAAGTAGTTACAGAAAATGCCACATTCCATTGTATTTAAAGCGACCGAGGCAGAAGCCTTAACACTAGTTCTAGTTATGAAACAAAGTGAATGACCTACTGAGACTTACCTTGTAGATGAGCTCCACAATGACCAGCTGAAGAATATCTCCAAAGGATGTGACTTGGTCCAAGCATGAAGCCAGATATGAAAGTGCTCTCTCTTGATCAGCATGCAGCAACATAAGGAATGCATTGCGCTTACAAGACATGTCCTGTTCCCCTTCCAAGAAGTTTGCAATAAGCTCAGGTGCATCCGGGATTAAGAATTCAAAATTTCTAAACAATAAATAGAGTCACGACTTATTCAAGTAATTTATAAACGTGTTTAGTTGGTAATATGCATTTACACTTTATAAGGTCAGACATCCTAAATTTGCACTGTCAAAATTAATGAACATGGGCATAACATTAGGTAATAAATATTAATAGAACCATTATGGATGATAAAACACTAGAAACAAATTATGTGAAATTTTGGATTATTCAAATTTCTGGTTTATAAATATATAGATTTAAAAAAAGTTGTATTGATATCAACTGAAAAGAACCTATGTCCTCCAAAATATAGTATAGTGGCGGTACGGTCGCTGTTAAAAGGCAGAATTTGAAATGTACCCATGGTAGTATTAATGATTATTTTTAACAAGTTGTAAGCCTTATTCTGACTTTGTTTGTAGGGTAACAATAAATCACATTTTATTTCTCTTACTGTCTCATAAACTACTGTAAATAAATGTGTTTTTACCCAGCATATTGGGTATGTACAATTTGTAACATCCCCCAACTGTGAATAATTACGAAAATTCCAGATTATCAAAATTTTGATAACCCAGATTGGAAATGGTTCCATAAAATTTGGAGACACGAAATTCTAGTGTATTTAAAAATTTTTTTATTTAATTTCTCATTAATGATGTCGACCTTTAAGTACACCAAGGAATAATATATAGGTTAATGTTTCAAGAAAGTTTTATGGAGATATTAATATATATAGCTCTCACCTGTAAATGGTAAAAATAGCCAAAATGGCATTTCTTCGAACGTAAGAGTGCCTATGTTCCAGACAAACACGAATCGCAGGCATCAGAGGCTCTAAGAGTTCTGGTTCCTTTAACTTGCACAAGAACCTCAAGGTGGAGCCCCTAAGGAACTCATTTGGATGTTGCAAATCCTTAAAAAGAAAAATCAATTGAATAAAACCAGAAACAAAAAATTAACCGCAAAATATTAATGTTGATATAAAGTAATTTTGTAGTACGAAATGGTAAAATAATCAAAGATATCATAAAATTGTTAAATTATTTGAATACATTATAGAAAATCTAAGAGAGTTGACTGCTATGCAAAATATCATTATAAACATCAGACATGTTCGATAGTATTAAACGTCAGACGCTGATCAAATACCCCCGAGTCACTTGGATTCAAATCCCAGTTGTGTGATGTGTAAAGATTTAGTCTTTAAAAGGCAAAAAAATCAAGTGAAATAAGGGGTGCTAACATAAGATAGAGATACAATTTGTTGGATCCCCTAAAAATCAGTAGTTTATTTCTACACTACTACCACTAGGACCCATCCCAACCATTAAGTTCCTACGTTTAACAGAAAAGGATCAACACCCAAATGAAAAAAAATTAATAATAATTGGCCCTGTTGGGAACTTTAGGTAAAAGATGATTTTGGTAGGAAGAACAGTAGAAGTTAGTTACTAAAATAATAAAACAAATTTAATATATTCATACATAAAGTTATGTTATCTGCAGCTATAGAAGGGCTGATGTATGGAATACCATGTACATATTATAGTAGGGTAGCCTTTAACCAAATTATTAGAAGATTAAAATTTGGTTGTTAATCACCATGATTTTGATTGGCTAAGCCGATTCATTAAAATAGAAATTGCAAGTAATACAAATTATCATTCATTACTTAGTCCTATGATTCACTGTTAAGATTTAAACTGGATTTTATAATCTTAACAGCAATAATTACAAGGGATAGTCTAATCTCATATATTGGTGTGAACTTGGTTAGTAAATAATACATTACCTAAAATTTCAACCTAACATATATTTCTATTTTTATGCTACAGTATGTCAAATTATGCAAAATATTCAATGCTTTAAGCAAAATAAAACTTACTTTCCTGTATGAATCACAAACTAGAATCATCTCCTGCATGAGCTTGCCATCCTGGGTTGTTTTCGGGACAATCTCCCAGAATATTAAAAGAAGTTTTTTGATCATGTGGTCCTGAAGCGGTAAAACAAACCGAATGATTGTCATCAAAAGACCAGGAAGTCTTTCACCACTGGCTATCATTTGTATGGTTTTCTTAAGAGCTTCAATCTTGATCTTCACATCACCTTTTTCTACATGTCACAAACAAAAAAATTGTAAGATAACTACACATGGGCCCACCGCTATTTTTAGTGAGCCTACAATTTTATTTTATTAAAGATAGTATAGTGGTAGTTCAAGTAGTATTACAGCTGTAGTAGGCTAGTATGGTAGATTGTTTTTTAAATTATTATTTCCTTGGAATACATATACAGTAGAGAGTCAATAATCTGACCTAAATGGGACCGACAGGTGGTAGGATTACTGAAATGTCGGATAATACAAAAACAGGTGAAAGATGAGGGGGAAGGTCAGAGAAACCAATCCAAACTAATGTAAATAGAAGTGAATATTAAGTATGAATTAGGGTTTGTTACTGGTAGTAATTATTCTATTTAAGGGTTGAAGTCTCTCTTCAATTGAAACACCTTTTTTGATCTTTTCACTTGCCATATTCACACAGTAAAATTACATTAATGGGAAAATGCAAGACTCAACCAAAGTATAAACGAGTAGGCTACACTGCAAATATTCACTAAGGCAGGCGAACAGAGCTACAACCACGTAGGTATTTGACTCACTCACCAACAATTTAACGATGGTAGTGGGAAAACAATATGCATATGGATACAGCACAACAATGTAAATGGCACGTCATAAGGATTTGTCGGATTAAATGGAATGTCGGATTATCGAGACACTGTGCATACACGGAACAACCAACCATCTTTGCTTGTAAGGTTGTAAAATACACATTCCTGTAGAGGCATTGCAATTAAGCTGAAAAGGGCTTCTTTGGATGAGAATAGCTTTTTCTGGAGCAGTGTTTGATTTAAAAGCGCATTAATTCAGAGTTTTTGCTTAAATTTTTAGGTATTTTTTTTGTAATTTTGAAATAATTTATAGGTCATTTTTTGATAATTTTTTAGGTCATCAAAGTCTGGACCCTGGACTCTAAAAGAAAATATATAAGTATCTCCACCTCCTCATTTTGGGTCAAGCATGTTGGCATTGACTAAATAACAAATAATTTCCACTATTTATTATGTATTTATTTGAGTTTACCATAGATTATTTTTACTTTCTCAATATCTTAAGAGTAGAGAAAGCATTGGGATCGTCAAAATATCGAACTTGAGATTTTGATAAATTTCGACATTTCATGGACCCCCAAAGTCCGAACAAGTGGTTTTTGAATTGCTGTCTGTTTGCCTGTACTTCAAACTAGAGCCTATACTATTTTACCAATCAGGCTAAAACTTGGTATCTAGGGTTTTCATAAGGTTGCCCCAAGGGGTTTTTGGAAGTGGATATCCAACCTTAAAATTAAGGGTAGTTTACTGAGGGGTGAAATGAGAAGAAATCGATTTTCTCACAATCAGCTCTAACGATTTTGATTAATTTTAATTTTTAAACATTTATTAATATTATAAACAAAAGAGCTATCATTTTTTCGACAAAATGACTTTAAGCGTTCTGATTCGATGCATAAAATTTTAATTTTTTATCATATCTCTGAAACTATTTGAGATACATATTAAATTACTTATCATTGCAAATATGTAGGTCTATTTATAATACTAATACAAATACCTTATTTGAAACATATTTTTTATAAAACCAATAATTTTCAAGCTAAACACAAAAATATCTGTTTTTTAACTTTTGATCTTGATAATATTCATCTTTTTATCCAAATATACTAGTGAGGAATTTAATTCTTTAAAAAGAAAATCACATAAAATTAAAATCTGGGAGTCAAAAAATGTTTAACGTAAGTATAATGCAGTTTTTGCTTGGGTTTGCTACTGTATATTATTTTGTTTCACATATATTACAAGTTTTGATTAAATATCTCCATTTTTGAACAATGAGTGAGAATGTCTTGTGGAGTTCTGTGACATTTATTTAATTTAAAAATACAAACAATTAATTCTATTAAAATATTTATAATTTCGTTTGAAACAAAATAGGAAAAAAACATGCTCTCCAATGTAAGTATTTAATAAAATAATACTTTTAGAATGGTTACGCCTTGCTACTGCTGGGATTCAAACCTAAGCTTTGTCACTAACAATCATGTATCTCGCAAATTTTAAATAGCGAAATCTACAATATGCACTAATAATAAATATATGATAATGCCGTAATTTGATTTGTTCACTGTGCTGACAAACTGAATGTCTTGAGTTTATTCAGAGGCAACCAAACAAACTAATTTTTTATAACTCATTTTACTATTCTTCCAAATTATCCACATTATATTACACTAAATGTGGTTTGAGTGAGGAAGCCAGAAGTGAATGGATATTTACCCAAATTTTCATAGTGAGAGAGTGAGAAACCATCAAGTAAAGTCCCCCAGAAAACATCTAGCTGGGACTCAAATCCAACCTTTCTATCGCCAGAAAACCCAGACCAAGCAAACTTGATGTTTATTTTGCATGCTCATCAATGCAGATAACAAGTATGTTCATTTAATGATAAATGGCAAAGCCAGTCTTCACTAATGTATATTTATAAGGCATAGTTAACAATATAATACATTAAATTTACAAATAAAGTAGGTTTAATAATTATATTTTCATTTATGAATTCATTTGAGGAATCGAGCAAAGTAATACTTATTAATTTATACCAAGTATATTATTATTAATCTCTATGTTAGTGGCTTTCAAAACAATTAGTCAAAGACCAAGCTATTGTCCCAAACTTATATTTAAACCCGCTCCTTCCAATTTATGTTTACAGTTTGAAGCTGTCAGATGATCTTACAAACGAGACTAGAGTAGAGTGAATATTGACTGTGCTATCCTTGTCTGTGAACAATTCATTTGTGTCCCACCTCCCCCATTCCTTACTAAACTCTGCTCATAGCAGCTGATGAATATTTATTTGAATCACTAGCCTAATGTGTTAAGAAATGTGAATTCTCTGGAAAAATGACTCATGTACATATGTCTTAATATGCAGCCGTATGTGAGCAGAAGAGTACTTACTATAGGTCTTATCTCTGGAAAGAAGTATTTGAGCGAAGGAGTAGTAGAAATCTTATTTCCAGAAGGCAACTAGCTCAACTGACATCTTGATAGCAAATTCAGCTATATTTTAATATTTTAGGAGAAGAGGGTTCTTGGAGAGGGTCATTTTATCATATTATTTACATATTTGGAAATGAATTTGGCCCATGACGAATTTATAGCACACATGATTACCCTTAAGTCTCTTTAGTATCCATTATGTAGTTTATAATATTTTCAGAAATTTGTTTAAGTTTAAATCTGGTGGTGGTGGTGGTGGTAGTACTGTAGTATGCATGTAACTAATATGGTAGTACAGAAATAGTATGTTAAACACCAAGGTTAGGATATTAAAAATAAAGTAATATGAATTTAAATCTCTTAAACATCAATCAAATAATAAAATGTAAGCAGAAAATTTGTCTTTAAATCTAGCTGACTTACCAAGATCCAATTTTAACTGCATTTCATTCGGTGGATCAGAGTCCGATGGCAGGTTTATGAGCGTGTAGCATGGTTGTTCAACAGCAGTCATGATTCTATCTAATATACAAAAATAACACAGTACTCTAATAAAAAGTTTCAAATTAATTGTTCATCATTATTAATAAGAATCATGCCAGTAGCATAAACTTTTAAAAAAATCCTAGTTTTTTTTTTGCATAAAAACAGGTAGTTTGACAATTATGTTTGCAGACAGGCATTTGATGCTCCTGGGGTGGTATGCAAGAATGTATAGTAAATGCTTAGTGGACCGATAGTGTGGTCCCGAGTACCCTATCGTTTCACCTTTTAACCCATGATAATGCAAGCAAACCCATGATAGTGTTAACAAAGCATCCACTTAGTCAAGTGTGCCCTTAGACAATAAGATTTAAATAGGCTACTATCTCACACAATCCAAGAAACAATTTACAAAAGAGAGACTAGTGATACCGATGATATTGAAAATCATAACCATAAAACTGAAAATATTGTTTGAAAAACAGTTTCCCCTGAGGGGAAATGAAACAATTGGTTTTGAGTAATCTAACATGTCTAATATTCATTAGCTAGTTTATTTATGATAAGCTTGCACTTCATTCAAGATGATAAACACTTGCTCAGGTTTGATATAAACTGGCAATATTAATAATATATTTTACATTATTATATCTCATCATCATCCAGCTCAGTTTAGTAAAATATCTCCATAGAGATATAACATTTAAAGAACTTCAAGGATCTGTTATCGAGTAACAATTTAAATGAATAATTAATTATAAAAATAAGCAATTTTATCATTATTATCAAGGCTTTGGGCTTTAGAATCTAAATTTTAGATGATGATAGCGCCCACACAGAAAGTACACAAACAAGTTTTGGTTGTACATTATTTTTCTTTGCCATATTAAAAACATTAAGTTTAAGCCTAAATAAATCATTTTATTTATAATTAATACACACAACAATATTACACTAATTCCATATAGAATAAAATCACAATTGCAAGAATTTAGGTCTAGTTTTAAAATTAAAAACCAAACTCACCAAGAAATCACATGACACACGTTCAGCCATAGTTGGTACACCCATCCCTCAGCCAGAACCCAGAACCTCACAATTAATATAGACTATTTTAATGCATTAGACTTAATAGAATTTGAGTCTTCTTGTTGTGTGTATTAATTATGGGGAAAAAATTTAAATGACTACAATCCTACAAAGAGAAAGTGTCAATAATCCCGCCCTGTTTGTGTCATGTACCGCATATATTCTTAAAAACATAAGTAGGCCTAGTAACTTTCCAGACAAAGTACGTTCCACTTTAGGCAAATGATCCAGATAAGCCAATAGTGGTGCTTTGGAGTCTATAATTGGCTTGTCAAGCCCTCAATCACACCCATTGATGATTCAAATACTCAAAGAGTGCGCCTTTCTACGGGATAGGGACTACGAATTGGGGTACCAATGGATTCCTAGTCACGTGGGTATAATGGGTAATGAGATGGATGATAGTTTGGCATCCAGTGTAAATTTACTTTCTATTGTACAGGAAATCCCGCTACCGTATAGTGACTTTATACTGAGGGTAAAACACAGAAGTCAGGTTAAATGGCACGAATGGAGGGAGAGCACATGCCAGCAGAAAGCAAAATGGTATCATGGGGTTTGTGGTACAAAATTAGTCACACCATGGTTTTCAGGAGTTAAGGGCACTCGAAAGTTTATTTGTACGATAATCCGCCTTTGGCTCGGGCACGCCTACATAAAAGACCGACTTTATTTGATGTGCAAGGTACCGTCCTCACATTGTGTGGTTTGCCACGTTCCGGAAACATTAGAACATATATTTATGACATGCCCTGTACATCAGTTGGCTCGAGGAAATTACATTCTTAATTATATTACAGACTTTTCTTTAGTTAATGTATTACACTGACATTACTTTGTGTAGGAAGCTTTACAATTTCATTCTAAATATAAATATGTCGGTGTAGAGACGAACAAAATATGTCTTCCCGGTTATCTGATAGACAAAATTAGTGGTGAGATAGGGGCTAGGTTAGTTGGGTCAGAACTGGAGTGAACTAATAGGAAAATCAAGAAAGTTGAATCTGGAGTAAATCAAATAAAAGTGCTCCTGGCTTATTGAAGACATTATCTCCAGTGCCATTGAAGAAAGAAAAAAAAAGCCAATAGTGTGAGAGATTTAGTTGATAATATCATGAACAGGATTGCCGAACGTGAGGTTAGATCCGACGCTTCCTGTCAAGGCGAAGCTTTTAGCTTAGTCCTGAATATATTTTTCTTTAGTTCTTTAGAAGTGTATTAATATTTAATTTTTACCGTATACAAATAATTTATAAATTGTAAAACATCAATAATATTAATAAACTCAACATTGATTATAGGCTACATTTAGTCTATTCTGTAATCCATCAACATACACTATTAAACATTATATTTGTAGCATGTATTTAGCAATAACAAGAGTAAATAAATGTTCACACTAATACCTTATGTTATGTATTTTATATCAATAAAATATTTAATTTCTTGTTTCAAGTGAAGACGTGTCAAATGCTGTTGTGCTGGAAATTGATTACCATGAATCGAAATGGAATCACTATTGACGATTATAATCGATTTATGTATTATTTTTATTATTGTATAGAATATTTAAATCTTTGTGAATTTGGTTGGCTGGCAGTTAAATTGTCAATTTAAAAAGTTATTTTATTTTAATTTAATGAGAAAACGAAAATCAATTTATGCATTTTTTTTATGTTTCAATCAATGCAGTCAAACGATAAATCTAAAAGAATCGTTAGAAATATAAACTATATGATGAAGTGACGCACCAAGAGCGCCACTTGCTTGAAGACTGACAAGTGACATGGAGTTTTTATTTAACATATAGGTTTATGTAGGCCTCACTGAATATCAAATTGTAATGTCTAAAGCTAATAATCTCTGGTCCAAAGACCGAGACGTTGTCATAGCAATAGTGCAATGAAGATAAACAAACAATAGTAAATAAAAAAATTGTTTACAGAAACTTACACATCAAAGATAATTAAGAAGTATTGATAAATAAAGTAAGTAATGGTGTAAAGGTTAATTATGAATATATTAAATGAGTACTGCTTGTTCAGATCATTTGCTGCTGATACATAATAGAACTTTCAATGAACGTTAGAAGTATGAACTTATAAATTAATTTGGATAGTGAAACTTGTTTGCCTATACAAAGAAAAAAAAAGCTTTTTCAATTACACTTGTTAAACATACAAACTTTTATTTTTTGATAATAAAGAAACATTTAGAGGAAATATACCAATATTTGAGTTGGGGAGATTTTAAAAACCCTTTAGGAATAGAACATCCACAGTATAAGCCTACCTTGCCAGGATTTGAACTCTGATGTCCCCATCACCAGAAATATAAATTAGATTCAAGCTTACTAATTAGTATTCAGGTTTATCTAGATGCACATTAAAAGTTCTACTTAAATTTCAAATTGAAAAAGTATGTTAAGAAATAATTGTTTTATTACATTATACTTATGCCTTCTTCCAAAAAAAATAATTCTGGATTCACCACTGGTCAGGATTGATACAATAACACTTAGGCAATCATTATAATATTTTTAACTGCTGATAGGCTAAATTTCTACTTTAATTTATTTAAATAATTTTTTTAACGCCATGTCTTATTACCCATTAGGGTCATACTCCTTTGTTTTATTTGTTTCTTCATGTGCAATGAGCCATGGTGGTGTGTAAACTAAAGGCCTATATAGGCCTATTCCATGCCATCACTTCATATTCTATTGAGTTAAGAGGCCGTTTCAGAGCGATGTATTTGCTGGTTTGCATGACCAACTTATGTAGCCTATACAACCTCATAAATACATTGCAGGAACAAGAGACTTGTTTTATTTTGTAAGGGAAGGATGTAAAAGTTAGACTTGTTTCTAACTTTTTTGTTTTTTACTTCCTTTATTTTTTATCATTTGTGAAAATATGCTAAAATTGACTATTTTTGACACAGCCTAAAAATTGTAATAACGCAGCGTTTTAACTTTTTATAAAAGGAGTTCTAACTTTTAAATTCTTTAAGACCAATTTACTATAAAAAAAATGTATAATCCAAAGCTTAATTATCGAGTAATTTGTTATCTACTTAGAGGCTGTAACACCAAAATCTCGCCCCTTGTTACTAGGGCTATCTCTGGACGGAACACTGAACTTTAGAGGGGTAGAGCCAATAGTTGGTTAGGCCACACCCATCTGTTAACTCGCTCCGGCTGACACACAAGACATTCCCACACCAGTCATCACGAAACAAAACAAGCCCAAACCAAAGGGTGTCTAATTCATTAATGAATTATTGTTTATAATGTATTTTACCAAACCAAAGTTGACGTGAAACTGTACTACCATTCGCTAGTATAAAGTATGGATGCTAAGTATAGAAAAGAATTAAGGCTCGATACCCACTTCAGTGGTCGAACAGTATAAAGTGTCACTCTCGTGTTGGATTGGCCTGCTGCTAGCGGAGAAATAGGGGTTCTAACCACAATCGTGTCGATTGAGGGTGGATTTTCCTAAAAGAAATCCCACTCTCCCGCCACGCAAATGCGGGTAGACTACTTATAAAATGATTCCTTTCTCATCCCTACCCCATTAGAGTATCTATCATCTATGCATATAACCTGAACAGATAGTAAGACCCGGTGATAAAAAAATAAAATAAAGTAGGGATTTAACAAACTATACTTAGAAATATTAGACCTAGTAAATCCCTAATGCTGCTTGAGCCCAGGTACAGAAAGGGAACGATTAGTTCAAATAATCGGTCATTCTTCGCATGTACAAACCTTACCAATTTAGTAGTCGGCACACAATATTTAGACATGTTATAAATTTTATTTTTGTAAGAATCTTCATGTGCCATGTATCTGTTATTAGAACTAAATAGCTTGTGTGCCCGTTCTTCGCACGGGGGATCTTTAAGAAGCTTTATTTTTATTTATAATATAAAATTAACCAAAGGTAAAAGTATCCAAAAGCTTATATAATTTTAAATATTAATCCTTTATTGGTTTAAATGATGTGACTAAATGTGAAAAATAAACAGACTGACTAAAACATTATATCAAAATAGGGATTTACTGTAATGCAAAAATCTCTGCATAAAAGCGATCGTAATAGAAGTATAAAGGTGAGAGATATATTATTACTAAACAAAATTTGTTAAAAGAACATCAAAGTTAAAACAAAAATCCTAAATGAAATAATGGCCTTTTATATTGGTCCCTGTAATCTTCGGCCATATTTCGATATTCTAATACACCAAGCAGTTTTTTTTCCCCCTAATTGTTTTGTGAAATCTTATACGCCTTAAATTATGGAATCAATTTTCAGTATTTTCTGATCATCTGGAGTGGTATTTGTAACTACTTGCAAGTCTATCATTTTCCTACCGCACCAAAAAAATGACGCCCATCTTCCCATTTTCCGATCTTTCATTTTTAAATTTAGTTTGTTTCCATAATGTTTGAGGTTTAGCTTATAACAGGGTGACAAATTTTAATCTTTAACCACAATGAGAGATAGTTTTTAGTATAGATTTTGGAAATCCCTTCCACATATTTCAAAAATCCCGAATTAAAAAATTTAAATATTTACTAACTATTTGGGTATTTGCCACTACATTTTTGACAATTCTTTATCACCGCAACTAAAAGCTTTGTTTTCTGTTCACACCGCCCTTCCTATTTCCCAGAGCTCCATTTTAAAATTTAAAACTATCAGATTTTATGGTACGGTAGAGTTATCTTTCTGCTGAATGTTATATACCACACTGGCAAGTAGTTGTTTCAATTAGTTTTTAAAATGTGGAATACACCCGCCCCCATTTCACTGACTCCAACTTTGAGATTTAAGTTTTTAGAACTTATTTGAATATCTAGAGTAGTACTTATGCATGTTTGCCAAATTTTATTGTTATACCTCACCTAAAGTGATTTGTATATTTATAGCCACCACACCCCAATTTCCTGTAGAAATATTTTTTGATTTCTCGTATATAAATTTTACTGGCATGGGGTAAAAAAGAGCAAAAAATGTAAAAAGGTATATAGCTTATCAATTTTTTTAAAAAACAAGGTTAAAGAAGGTAAATAAAATGGGAAAAAGGTGTAAAACAGTTCAAAAGGGTAAAAGTGCAGACAGGTCAATAAACCTAAAAAGGACAAAGGGGAAAAGAGGGTTTTATTTTAGGGTAGAAAAATTAAAATTTGTATAAAGTACAAAAGGGACAGAAAGAGTAAAAAGGGTAAAACGTAGATCTAATCAAAAATGTAAGAATTTTATACCCCTTTATCCCATTTACCTTTTTCCTTCTGTTTACGTTTTTTGCACTAAATGTGATTTTTGCCGTTTTAGTCCTTTCTAACATTTTTACACTTTTGGAACCTTTTGGCAGTTTTACACTTTTTGCCATATTGGCACATTTACCACTTTTGTTCTTTTTCCTTATTTAACTTTTTTTGCCTTTCGGGACTTTTTCCTTTTTTCTCTTCTTGCCCATTTGATCATTTTCGCCTTTTGGTACCTTTGCCCTTTTATTGCTTTTACCCCTCTTGTCCTACCTACCTTTTTTTTTAACAATTTTTGCTCTTTTACTCTTTTTGAGCATTTGCCCTTTTACCCTTATTGACTCTTTTTACATCTTTAGCTTTTATATTGTATTTGATATTATTTACTTTTTACCTTTTTTGCCCTTTTGGCACTTTTACCGTTAATATCCCTTTTACCACTTTAACCCTTTTCCCCTATCTACCTTTTAAGAATTGTTTGTATTGTTGGAGTTTTCCCTTATAGCCCTTTTAATTCTTTTATTCCTTTTTATACTTTAACCATTTTTGCTTACCCCTTTTGTTTAAATTAACTTTTTACCGGCCTCCACCGTGGTTCGGATTCCTTGTTAAACTGTAGGTCCTTCATTTCATCTCATAATCACCCTACCATTACACATTAGCGTAAGTGTGTATAACCCGAACGGGTAGTAAGACGCGGTAATAATAATAATAATAATAGTAGTAGTAGTAGTAGTAGTAATAATAATAATAATAATAAATATAATAATAATAATAATAATAATAATAATAATAATAATAATAATAATAATAATAATAATAATAATAATAATAAATAATAATAATAATAATAATAATAATAATAATAAATATAATAATAATAATTATTATTATTATTATTATTATTATTATTATATTTATTATTATTATTATTATATTTATTATTATTATTATTATTATTATTACATTATTATTATTATTATTATTATTATTATTATTATTATTATTATTATTATTATTATTATAATAATAAATTATTTTTTTACCATTTTGCACTTATTACACCTTGTTACATAAAGATTTCAGTTTTTCAATCATTAGGCCTAAATCAACATCCAAATTGTTAAATATATCAACGCATCAACTAACTTATCCAGGTGGTCCTGAATAATTGTAGTTTATTCTTGGCCTGAATCAGTTAACAAAAAGTTCATTCACAATCTGTACTTATGACAGGAGACACGCTAAAGTATTTAATAACCTTGATAAATTGTGAAAATCCATCTTCCACACAAATGGTCTGAAACCAGTCCTGAATGTGAAAGGTTGTTAGAAAGTGTACTAAAATATGCATGTTTTTAAGCCCTTTTTTATTCTTCTAATTCCTTAAAACAAATAATAAGACTTGATAAAACTTAAATCAGCTATGTCAATGTCAAATTTAAACATATTATCTTCGGTTGTAACTTTTTTTTTAATCGTTCGATAGTACCTTGATAAGGAATTGACACATTTACATAAATTTCATTTTTCTTTATTTCTGATAAGTATTTGTTTTCCTTCGGTCGTCTTAGCATCAAAATACTGATCTTTGTATAACTGATAGAATTTTTAATTAATTTCCTCAGATGTTTTTAAAGCTTTTCTGTAAGTCTCATCGAAAAAAGTATCATCAAACGCTGTGCTCTATAAATGTTCATAACATTCTAGAGATTCAATTGAGAATGTTAAAATTCTTTGATGATCCTGAGCAGTGGTGACGAAACCTCATTTGTGTAGAGTGTGGGGGCAGGCAAAAAAAAAAAATGTGTGGGGGGAGGGGGGGCTTGACTTCCCACTCTTCCCCTATAAATGTTTGAAATTGGATGTCCTTAAAAGCTATTTGGAGTGATCCTAATCACAATTTTTGAATATTGAATTTTTTTATTAGTAGTTTTCTCCAGAGATTTTTTGAAATTTGAATGCTTCTATAGGTTATTTGGAGTGGTCCGCCTTCACCAAATTTTTGAAAATTAGATGTCTTTAGAAGCTATTTTGAGTAATTCTCATATTGAATTTTGTTTTTAAACCTGATTCCTTTAAAATCTATTTAAAGTTGTCCTCCACTGGAAATATTTGAAATTTGGATGCCCCTTGAAACTATTTAGAGTGATCTTGACCTTATGTTTTTTTGATAACTAGATGCATCTAGAAGATTTTAAAGTGGTTTTCTCCAGCAGTTTTAAAAAAATATTCTATATATTTAGATACTATTTGGAATTATACTCACGTTGACATATTTTTTTAAATTGGAAACTTTTAGAAGCTATTTGTATTTGTTATTGCCTGATATTTTTTTAAAATTATTTGCATCTCTAATCTTTTTGCACCCATCCAAGAAAATTTTTCAAATTTGATACCTTTAGAAACTATTTAGAGTGGTCCTCTACCTGGCACATTAAAAAATAAATTAAAACCCTTAGAAGCTATTTGTAATTTGATGCAAGTTTTTCAGCTTCAATTTCAAGTATATCAGAAGGTGTAAAGTAAAATACATCTAATTTATTCCGGAAGAGGCAATAACTTCCCCTACACCCCACTCCCCGCTTTCGCTATTACTAATTTGTAGTGGTCCTTACCTACTTTTTCGGAAAATATATTCTTTTAAAAGCTCTTTAGAGTAGTCCTCTCTCCATTTTTTTTATTTATTTTTTTTATTTTGATTCTCTTAGAAGCTATTTGAAGTATTTCTCCTTCCGGAAATTTTAATTGTGATGCCTCTAGAGTCTAGAAGCCAATTTAAAAAGTCTTCACCCAGAGTTTTTTTTTTTATTATTTCATTACATTACATTATTTATTACCCTCCAAACCCTTAAAAAGAGTTTATAAAGCAATACTGTTGACTAGTGTAGCTATCCCAATTTCATCCCCTTAATCACAAAACATATGAATGAAACATCTATACTTTTCCTAATTAGCTTATAAGGAACAACTGTTCAGCCCTCTAGCTTCATGGGAAGTGTAAGAATTAGTGGTGAGAGAGTGAGTGATTCAGTCAGTCAGTCAGTCATGGCTTTCGCTTTTATATATATAGAGATCATTATTATTTCTAGTCTAAACATCCTCCCTACCCTGCCCACCCCCATTTTGCAAACAAATCTTTTATTTTATAATTGTTTTCGTTTTACAGTAGACTAGGTGTCCAAAATACATTGAGATAAATTAACAGTAAAACACACTTTTTTTATTAGATTATTTTACATCAAACCCATTGTGGCTCATCTGAAATTCATTTACTTGGTGGGAGTACAGCCATGTTGTTGATATCTACTGTCAATATTTTAAAGATGAATTTGCTATGACTATTTAAATTGGACTACAAAATATATTTTATCTAGTATTATTGTTTTAGAAATAGGTAGCCTACAACATGCAGCTGGAGCTATCACGCGTGGATTACACTATTGTGGGACTCACAGCCCCACAAACAATGAAACTCCTTCCAAATCAAGGATCAAAGCTTAATCAAAAGGTATCTTATCTATTTGAAATTACCTCTTCAAGCGGCTGGCCTCTTGGTCTAGTGTTCAGCATTCTTGGCTACTAATTTAGAGTAGGGATATGGTATCAAAAGAAAAGTATTGATACTATACTCATTAAAAGTATCGGGGGGGGGGGGGGGGGGGGATATCGATACTCGATTAGTATCAAAAGAAAAGTATCGATAACAGTAAGTATCGGTATCAAAATTTTAATTTGGAAAAATATTGTTTTTTTCTAGTAATAATAATTTCAAATTTTGCATCATAATTATAATTTCAAATTTTGCATCATAATTATATTTTCATATTTATTTAAAAACTGAAAATTATCTTGGTTTTTAATAATCTAAACCAAATTTTGCAAGATGATTTTTCACTATCCAACTTTTAATAAACTTCTGTAATTCACATCTGGGAGGAGCCATTTTTTTTAACTACATTTGTCATTTATATAATATAGCAAGCTAAATTATTAACTAAGTTGATTAGACACCCTTCCCTACTTCATTTGCTTAAACAACACACATAAACTTTTCTGCTTTGGCTGCTTGGGGCATCCTTTAGTTGACTGAGTTAAATGTGTTCTACAAAAGATTATTTTATTTAGTTTGTGATGACTTTGCTCATTGATAAAGGAAGGGATAGTAAACTGGTCACTACTCACCCCTGGCAGACATCAGGCTGTATCGATAAACAAAGATGAAAGAAGAGCTATGAATTATGATAAGCTAAAATATATTGAATGCTAGAGCTGCTTCTTGTTCTTTATGCAGAAAATGAGTAGGAATTGAAATAGTATCATTTATTCTCTCTCCACAGTCCACCCTAGTAAACATAGTTCACTTCTGGGAAGTGCCATTTGTTAATTACATTCTTCGGTTGTATACTCTATCAAGATATATTTGAACTATTAATCCCAACATGGGTTAAGATAACAAAAAAAAAGTTGTTTCTTTCGATACCAATCCGATACCAGTATGTGAGTACTATTATCAGTAAAAGTATCAGGGAAAAAAAGCATCGAGTAAAAAATACTAGTATCAAAAAGAAAATATTGATATTAGTAAAGTATTGATACTTTTGTCACATCCCTAATCTAGAGGTTTCGGTTTCGTTTCCCGGTGTTACCATAGATATTTTTTTCAAAGGGGAATTATTCTTATGGTTGCCATGGTCTGGTCAATTATTCTTAAGTTAGGTTTCAGATTTCTACTGGCACCACATAATCATCATCATTATCATCACATCGGGACGAAGTAACCACATCTACACAGTGGTCCAACATCAGAAGTTGGTTACATATTTGCCACTGCTAGTAGAAGACCAGAAATGTCTAACAGAAAAACCCAGGGGGTGCACGCTAAAAAAACCTCTTTCAGTTTTTACAGCTTGCCGATTCAAAATAAATAATACTGTAACTAGCTGGGGGAGTTTAACTATAACATGGTTTCCACAGGATGGTAGGAACAAATATTTTCACATATTCAAATATCGAATCATATGTCCTGCATCTCTCACTTTGTACAGATAGTATGAATGTAAATAAATATATAATAATAATAACACCCAAAACATTAATTACTCAATGTTAGTGACAAAAGCATTTTTTTTCCCTCTAAATCTACTCATGGTTGTGCTACAATTACAATATAGGTACTTATCATGAAAGTCATACATGCAAGAGAAAAAGTAAAAATTGCAAATGACAGTACAAATAAAAGGTGTAGCATTATTATCATTGACAAGACATTCATCCCAGAGCTTATGGATATCTTCTGTGTGTATTGGGGATGTGGTATTGAAAGAAAAGTATCGATACTGTACTTATTAAAAGTATCGGAAGAAAAATATCAATACTGTACAAGTATCGATAACAGTAAGTATCGATATAAAAATTTTAATCTGAAAAAAAAAAAAATCTAGTAATAATAGTTTCAACTTTTACATCATATTTGTGTTTCCTTATTTAGTTAAACACTTAAAATTACAATGGTTTTTAATACTTTAAAACTAATTTTACAAGATGCTTTCTCGCTATCCAATTTATTTAAAAAAAATTTCATAATTCATTTCTGGGAAGTGCCATTTATTAATTACATTCTTCGGTTGTATACTCTATCAAGATAGATTTGAACTATTATCAAACAATAGAATAATGGACGCCCTTTTATGCTTCGGCTGCTTATGACGCCCTTGAGGTGACAGAGTTCATTGAGCACTACAAAAGATTATTTTGTTTAGTTTTTTATGACCATGCTCATTTATAAAGGAGGGGTAGTAGACTGTTTGCCAATCACACTGTCATTTGTTCTTCATGTTCCTCCACAGTCCACCCTAGTAAACATTTAGTCCCAGACTCCCAACATGAGTGAAATTAACAAAAAGTTGTTTTTTTCGATAGCAGAGTGTGAGTACTAATATCAGTAAGAGTATTGAAAAAAAGTACCAAGTACAAAAATACTAGTATTGAAAGGAAAAATATCGATATTAGTAAAGTATTGATACTTTTTCACATCCCTAGAGTGTGTGTGTGTGGGGGGTTAGGAACTACTGCTATAGAGGGCAATAATTTAAACCATCACTATTGGGATGCAAGAAAGCAAATGGTA
This sequence comes from Timema cristinae, assembly GCA_039000515.1. NCBI lineage: Eukaryota > Metazoa > Arthropoda > Insecta > Phasmatodea > Timematidae > Timema > Timema cristinae. The sequence continues at coordinate 31,488 of JBCFYV010002548.1, forward strand.
GAACTTCATTATGCTGGCAACTAGGCCTAATTTATTTAGCCTTGTAATATCTTCATATTTTGCTTTTTCTTTGGTGATTTTGCTTGTTCAGGGCACATATAAAATAAGTTTTATTTAAAAAATCAAACCGAAAGGTTTGTTTTGTTGGGGTTTTTTTAAAGGTGGCTGTTGCTGATCAAGATGGCGTTCTCCAAGTGTTCTCTTTGAAAAAGGGGGAAATTCAACTTAGTTTCAAAACCCTTCCTGGACCTGGTATTTCACGTCTTGAGTTGGGAGGTGCCATAGGTGTGTACATTATTTAAGCATTCATTCATTATACAAAGAAATACATAATGATTAAAACATATAATATTTTAATTGATAAGTTTTAAAGTACTAATTAATCAAATTATTTTATTCTTGCACACACTAGTGCAAGTATTGGTTATCTTTTAACTTTGTATTTTAAGAGATTAGAATAAAGAAGGGAGACTTACAGAATATTCATTTAAGTATTCACCTAGATAAAGAATGATAAATCATTTAACGGAGAAACCACACTCATTGCATCCAAACCAGTATTGAAATAAACTAATAAAGTAATTATGTATAAAGCTGTAAAAAAATAATTATAATTATAACTAAAATAAAAATTAAATCACTGGTAAAATTCACATCACTAGTCATCATATGCCATATTCTCTGGACATTTCTTTAAGTTAATAAGATGATACATCAATAATACTCAATATAAACAACCATTGCCTACACTTGTTTGTGAAGTAGAGTATAACAAGAATTGTTTATTATTATTATTATTATTATTATTATTATTATTATTATTATTATTATTATTATTATTATTAAGGCTAGGCTGACCAACTATTTTGACTATCATGCCTTTGGCGACTAGGCCAATCACCGATGTTGATCATTTGGTTTACTTAATTTTAAATATTACAAAAATAATATGTAATAATATTACTAAAATAAACTGTTCACATGGGCCATTTTTATTTTGTTTGGTATAGTAGGTTTGCTTATACAAACTTCAATGAAAATTAGGGTTAATTTAAATATAATTCACTTTATCATTGTTCCTACCACATTTTAAAGATAGTTTCAGTCAAATTGACTCCACTTTTGTCATAGCTAAGTTTTTGAAAGGTTTTTATAAGAATTTTTTTTTTTTTGAGCTAGGTGCATAGAAAGTATATTGATTTTAGCATAAAAATAAAATATTTATGTTTCCTAAATTTCTTGTAGTTTAAATAAGCATACTTACTCTCTGGCATCAGGAAATCGAAAGTTCATTAGCACAATTACAAAAGTACTCCACCTATCCATATCTTAATCTAATTCCATACTGCTATAAACATTGGTAATTTATCCAATATAAAATTTTAGTCCACATTTAATTAAATTCATGTGTACCATCCTCAATTGAGGCAATAACAAAGCAATAACTTTGATTATAAACCTTTCACTGAAGAACATATTATTATGGTGTTAAATAATTCAATACACACACTATTATTTTACATTGCAGGGACGGTTCAGGACAAAATCTTTGTTTCATCAGGAAATGAAGTTCGTGGATACACGAAAAAAGGAAAGCTCTTTTTAGCTTTTGATACCAATCTTACCGAGCCTATCAAATCTATGTAAGTTGAAAATGTTATTTTGTCTTCAAGTTATGATTTAACTAACACACATATTATAACCTACTAGTTAGGCTCATACTAAAGAATTAAAAAAAAATCATGAATGAAATCCTACTAACAATTTCAGAATTATCATTTTAATGATGCAATTCTCTGTTTGATTAACTGTATTAAAGACCAGTATGCTTGTTATTTCCGTCCCCTAACTTCTGAACCAATGAACAGATTTTAATCAAATTTAATATAACTTACATATTTTCCCCTATTTTTACATAGATATTTTGTTCATGTTTCTTGATTATTTTAATTTAAAAAAATTCAGAGTAGCTCATGTTTTGAACTTAAAAAATAAAATAAATCATTTATATAGCTCCCAATGCTCTGGAATTTTCTTTACATTGAGTTTGCATGAAAATGTTATACTTTTATGACCTTATCGTTTCGTTGATTAATTTTTACAAACATCAATATTTGTAAAGTTGTTTGGTACCATGACACACATTATCAATATAACATACATTACCATGGGCACATGTATTGCTTTAAAACTTTGATTATCTTACTATGTTTTCATGCACTTGTTCAACAATTTTCAGCAAATTATAAAAATGTATTAAACAAACATTATAATGTGTAGGCCTACATGTGTTCATATATAGCAAATAAACAGTTTGTTGATTTTACTTTGGGTTATTATTAATTTTTGTATGAAAAAGAAAAGAAGGCTAGATCTTTTAAAGTTGCTTTTATTATATTTGTTTACCATAATTAAAAGAAGTAAATACAATCACAATTTTGCATGATTTTTAACATTAGTAGGCCTTAATATTTTATATCTATTTGTTAAGAATATATATATTAGCCTACTTACAAATTTAAAAAATATAATTGTTGACAAAATATGCATTTAGTAATATTCAGTAACAACATTTCATATTTCAAAAGAGTTAACAAACCATGATTTTAATATGTCAAAATATTATTTTTAGTTAGCTAAAATATATGTTCAAATCTATTTTTTTTTAAATTAAGTCCACCTCAAATTCGATTTTTAACATATATTAGTTTATCAGAAACAGACAAGTGTTTCTTTTTAAAAAGGTGAATGGGGAGAAGTTAGACTCTAGCAATTTATTGAGTTTGAGACCAAGTAATTTACACACTAGTAATGCATATTACATGGCTTCATGAATGATTATATGAAAGCTATAAATTTTATATATTGTTATTCCCACCAAAATATTCTATACTTGTTTTTTTTCTTTTAAAACAAAGCTTTAAATAATCTGCTTAGCATTTACAATGTCTTGATATACTTCTGACATTTGGATGGTAGGTAATAATTTATTTTCACCATTATATACAGTGTTTATGAGTGTGACATGTGTCGTGATCAATATTACATCCAACCAGCTTTGGTGGCCTCATGGTTTAAGGCTCTATTCTTGTAGTAGACTAGACTGCTGATGACGGAGAGATTGAGGTTCGAATCTCTGTCTGGTATACTGAGGGTGGTTTATCCAAAATGGTTTTCCACTCGTCCTCCACACAAATACCTTAATCTCTAAATTAACAATGCAGTATAAAAATGTCTTGCAGTTCTTGAATGTAACATTCCATACCATATGAGGATTTATGACAACACAACAAAAAAACTGGTTGAAGCTGACACAAAATGTCTAGGACTTGTCATCAAAGAAAAAATATGTAATTTTTCAGGAATGTGAGTGGCAGTAATTTACTAATATGTGGAAAACATGCGTACAACCAGTACCACGATTGTAAGGATTCCAACTCTTACCTCTGTGGAGATGAAATTAATGATGTAATTTCATTTCCTTATGAAAAGGTAATTATTATGTACTTGTATGTTTATCTCTGTGCAACACTGGATTATTTTTTTAAAACACAATGTTTTGTCAAATAATTCATCTTGAATGTTGCCAGATTGCCATTCACATATTTTATGTGATGAACAAATTTAAAATGTGTTTTTAAATATTGTTGTTGAATATGTTGATGATTAATTAACTTTTTTCCTGTCTTGAAGATAGTTTGTATTGGAATCCACAAAATGCATTACCACTCTATTAAACCTTATTAATTGTATGCACTATGCAGGTTTGTACAGTAGCCCCATGGCTTCTTTGGTGCTGACTGACAGCTCACAGCTGACTTCTGACAGTCAACATTTAGGTATATAGCTAAATGTTGACTGTCAGAAGTCACCTGTGAGCTGTCAGTCAGCAGCAAAGAAGCCACGGGGCTACTGTACCTAGAAATTTATTTTGGAAGGTATCCTACCTGAGGTGGCCCATGGTGAAGTTCCCAAACAAGAGATGCCCAGGGATGATTTTAAATTATAAATCCCTTTAAAAGCCATCTAAAGTTATTGTGTTTTAAAAAAACATAACTAGGGTTGTAGATGTCTTAAATTTTATAAAACTCCAATGAGCTACTAGCCTAGGTATTGAGAATGAATACACAAACAAATTAACATTGTTACTTTTGGGGATGGAAGCTTGAATCCTCAAAGCGCACCAGTCTCTTTCTGAAGATCCCTGATACACTCACTGTGTTACCTTTTAAGATACCTTAACTTCATATTCCTTGTTTAATCTTCACCTACCTTATAGGTTATTAAAGACACCATCGCTCCAAAAGAAAAATTTTCAAGGGGATATTTTTTTAAATGATATTTACTATGTCAAGTTGTTGGGAAGAACACAAAATACTACTGAAATTATTATTTCCAAGTCATGTTGTTTATAGGTGCATTGTTGAATGATAAAACTGCACTTGGTATAATTATTTAACGATGGCCTCTCAATCCAGATTCTGTCATACTATCCGTGATTAATCCTACTAGTAAATTACATTAGTTTCATGTTTGTATCTTTAAGTGTACCTAACAAAATTAAGTCCAAGCAAAATAATGAAATATATTTCTCTCACACTTTACTCTTTGATACATTTTTCACTGTGCTTTATTATGTCCCTGAAGACCAACAGGTTGGTGCCATGCTTGCTTGTGAGGATAGCTCATTACGAGTGCTAGACCGCTCCAAGGTGATGCACACTGTCGAGATTGACAGTTCTCCAACAGTACTTCACCTCTATAGGAATGATGGTGGTGACACCGGAGATCGAGTTCTCTATGGGACAGTGGATGGTAGAGTGGGGGTGCTTCAGGTTGGGAGGTACGAGAGGGATAGTGAAAGAAATTGTATTAATTGTATTTCTTCACAAATTGTCAGATTTCTTTTATAGAAATAATTGATGGCACATAATGGCCTTTTTTTTTCCTACCTGCAAATTGCTAATTGACATTAACAAAAATTAATTTTGAATTTTAATTTCGGTTTTCTTTGCCAGCGTTTGTTATTTTTAGACTTTAAACTCGGAATTTAATCATGTGACCATTTCTCTCTCGTCTTTGTATCAAACCCACAGTATTTTATTTTTTCAGCACCGTGTCATATTACCCATTCAGGTTATATGCTTATATTCTAATTACATTAATGGGTTAAGTATGAGTATGGTTAAATTTAGAGGAAGTGTACCCACATTTGTCTGGTGAGAAACCTTTAACATTGCTGCCACTGGACAGAAAATAAAATGGCTGCCTCTTAAAGAAAAGTTACTGTCACTGCTCATTCCCTTGTTCTAGGTTTTATTTTATCAACATTCATTAGGAGGGATTGTGAAGGCTGCAGCACAACTTGAAAAAAAAAGTAAAAAGAAATTGGTAATTAATGGTAGACTATATGCTTAGGAAAATGTATAATCGAATATAAAGAACAAACACTGGAAATTAACAAATTGATGAAAATTATAAAAACAAAAATAAATAGCTCTTTAAGAATGAGCCATTTTCAAAAACTATGGAATTTAAAAAAAAATTATCGTAAAAATCAGTAAACCCCCTTAATTAGATGACTAAGGTAGAATTTTAAAAAAATCTGAGGTATTGGACTCTAACATCTAGATATCAAAATTGAACAAAATCCATCAAACCATTTAAGATTTGTGGCCAGGGATGGACAGACAGACACACACAGAGTTGTATTTTTTTTTTACCCACACAAAATGTATACCTCATAATCTCAAGGTCAAAAATGTTCACACGATTTATAACACTTTCTTTTGATATGCGAAAGTAAAAATGGCACAAAAGTAGTACATAGTGCAATTTATAGCCACTTCTCTATACGAAATAGGAATGGAAAAAAGTTTACACTTGGACAACTACATT
>JBCFYV010002549.1:0-37829 GCA_039000515.1 Timema cristinae
TAATAATAAAATAAAATTAATAATCATTTAAAAGGCGTGTTTTCTGATATAACGGGCAGCAAAATTTATTTAAATATTAAACTATAAATTTTAAACAATTTGTTTTTAAATTTTTTTTTTTAAAGTAAAAAAGGGGGTTTTAAAAATGCAAAAAAAACACACAAAAAAAAAAGGGTTTTTATGTAAAAATTTTTTTCTAACCTCAGATGAAAAATATTACTCAAATACTTTCTTTTTACTGATAAAGTAAAAAAATAGACGGTGTGCAAGAGGGGGGGGTTTTTTAATTACCCGTTGAATATGACACCTTATGCAACCGGGGAAAATTAAAAGGGGTGTTAATCAATCTTGTACAAACCAGGTTCCGGGGGGCTCAGAAACAATTTGGGGGGGGGGGGGGGGGGGCATAAATCTGCTGTAAATAACGCACGGGGTAACCCTATTTAGAAGGGGATGTAGTTAATACCATACCCCCCCTCAGTTTTTATTTTGCCCCCAACACATTAGCCAGAACCCCAAGGTTTATAAAGAAATAAAAAAATTATAATTTAACAATTTTTTTCCCCCCTGTCAATTACTTCATGGAGCAAGTGTAAAGTCAAAAGTCCCCACTCCCCCCACTCGCTCCCAAATCAGAAACGCATGTTTACTATTTTCACTTTTATCTCAGGGGTTTAAAGGTCGATTTTAAAATAGCGGTTAGAACGCGGCGGTCTCCCACCAGCACAACCCAAACCTTGAATCTACCCCCACTGTCGAAACGTTACTTTAGACAGCTACCATAAACGAGACGTTAGACATCCAAAACAATGTTAGACAGTACCTAAGTGACTGTTAGACAGCTACCATAACGAACTGTTAGACAGCTACCTGGACTGTTAGACAGTACCATAAAAACTACTGTTTCCCCAACTAGGGGGTTTAAAAATGCCCGGTTGTTGCTTTGGTTTAAAAATGGACTTTGTACGGCGGGCTTACCCCCACATTATCGAGTTGTCTCTCAACGGGCAGTTTCATATTATTTTATGAACCACAAAATGTACCCAGAGAAGTTATTTTTATCCATAAAATGTCTGGGGTTTTTTTTTTGAGAACTTCTTGGTTTAGTGAATGGAAATATTGCAAAACGTGACACCATCTTGGGGAAGGGGAGATTTTTATTCCTGATGAAAGACTTTTTTTGGCCTTTGGGGGACGAGCAGAGGTGCGGTCAAAACGCTGGTCTCCCCCAAAACTTAGAAACAAGGGTTTCTCCAAGGCGCGGGGGTTAGCGTCAACCGATGTGAAAAATGGTCTTAGGGGACGGCCAGCCCGGAGCGAGCGCTCGAGCCGGCCCCCCTAGTTTACAGGGCTGGGCAATTTTTTTTGTAGGTTGGTTATTAAAATCCTGGAAAAATTCCATTTGACATTTTTATTATTTGATAGGTTTAGCACACTTGCTACTTTTCGGCCTAAATTTTAATTTGGGAAATCATAAACTATTTAAAAATGATATTTAAAATACTTAAATATTAAAATCAAAGTAGGGGTTACAAATAAGAATCACCATTTTGGTGGGGGGTATGAAAAACTAACCAAAAAAACACTTGTCAAAAAAAAACCCTCAGTACACTGAGCCCAATTCGAAACCTTTTTCCCCCTCGTCAACAACTATCAAGAGTATTTGCAATCACACGCCGCTCGCTTGTTTGTCAGTCTGGCCGAACCCCCATGATTTAAAATTACTGTACAAACAGCTGGACTTGGGAGGTTATTTATTCCCCCCCCTCTGTCATTGGACACGCCACCCCTCCCCAACCCCCCTTTTGTGTGGGTTTATACAGATGTTTACACTCCCAAATGTATTCCCCCCCTTTGGGGGGTCCCCAAATAGACGGACAGCCAAAAGGGGGGGGTATATGGGGTTGGAATCCTGGTTGGGGTTTTTTAAGGGGCTTTTTTTTCATCCTAAAATATTTTCCCTACAAATCTTTCTTTATCTAGGCAAATGTGGTATTTTTTTTTAATTCAGCCTTTCCCCATATTAATACATTAGGTAATTTGTATTCCGTTGAGGGGGGACCTGTGGGCGGGGGGAAGGGTTTTTGACCCGTGTGCTGGGGTCCGGGGTTCAATCCCCCGGTCCCGGCACAGATTTATCTGATTACCAAACCCCCTTTTTTCACCTCTGACAAGACGTGTATTAACACAAAATTGTGTGTTGGAACCAGACCTCCACCGTGGTTCGGATCCCACGTTAAACTGTAGGGCCTCCATTTTCATCTCCAATAACCCTACCATTAAACATTAGCGAAGTGCCCTGTACCCAAAGGGTATTTTAAACGCGGTGAATAAAAAAAATAATAATAAACCAGGTGGGCGTTTGGTTAAGACACCTGAATAATCATAAAAAGAACATTTTAGGAAAAAATTTTTTTAACAAATTTTTTTTGTTTTTTTAAAGAGGAACCTAACCTATAATTTTTGTAACGTTATTTTATTTAAAAAAATTTTGAAATTTTTTTCATTTGGCATCAATTTTATGAAGATATTTTTATTGTATTTTCTATAACAATTTTTATTCAGAACGTTGTTGCAAAAATTTTTTATCGATTATTAGATATAATTTTGAACATTTTTAAATAAGCTGAAAAAAAAAATTGATTTTTTGCAAAAATAATAAATGATGTAATAAAAAGTTCTCGAAAAAAATTTTGTTATAAGAAATTAGAATTTAAAATATATTCAAAAATTGATGTTAAATAAAAAAAAAAGCAGTAAATTTTGTTTTTTGTGTAAAGTAAAATCCCTTTTTACAAAAATGATGGGTTTTAGGTTTGAAACCATAAAGTTTACCTTGAAATACCCTTGAAGATGTTCACTAAATAAAAAATAAATGTTCGGTTTCTTTCCATTCAAAAAAAAACAAATATTTTGCCCGTAACAATTTTTTTTTTCTAAAATGCTTCGTTTTAGGTTTATTTTGGGTCTCAAATTTATTAAAAATTCACCTGGATTGAACGGTTAGTAAGACGCGGTGACAAAAAAGAATAGATCCCCTCCCCTTGGTAACCGCCCCATGACGTACTACCACTGGTATGAAATCCCCCAATATTCAATAGTAAGTAGTGCTGCTTGTGATTTTTATTGTTTGCAAAACATTGTTTATTTTTGTTTTTGCCCTCTCTTTTTAAGTACGGCCAAACTGACAAGGGGGTGAAGCCGGGGTGGCCAGACTGGAGAGCGAGCGATGTTTAGCAATAGCTCTCGATAGTTGTTTACAAGGAGGCAAAGGTTCGAATCTTGGCTCAGTGAATGGGGGTGGTTTTTTGACAAGTGATTTATTGTTGTGGTTTTCTATCCTCTCTCCACGCAAGGGGGATTTTTTTTTGAAAAGGCCTACTTTGATTATAAATTGAAGTATTTAACATATCAGTTTTATATATTAGGGTTTTTGATCTTACCAAAAATTAGGCCGTTATACAAGTGTGTTAAAAACCTATCAAATAATAAAAAATGTCATCTGAGAAATTTCCCCACTAAGAACCAAATCAAAAAATATTGTAAGCCCGGGTAAACTAGACTGTACCGGCTCAGCGCGCGCGCTTGAAAAGTAAACCAGTCCTATCTTTCAACGAGCGCGCTCAGTCGGGCCGTCCCCCAATTAATTTTTCTTCCTCCGATTTTTTATATTTTTGGATCTTTCCCCCTCCTACCCCACCACGTGACGTAATTTTATAAAAACGAGGGCATTGAAATGGTCTCGTTACAGGGGCAGTTGGGAAAACGCAAGGTAAGGTAAGTGTTTTTTTTTTTTTTTTTTGTTTTTATGGGCAAACATTTTTGTTGGTCAAAATAAATCAAATATTTCTCCACAAAATAAAGAGTTAATTTTTTTTCAGTGGTATATCAACATTTGTTAAATATCTGTAAATGGCGGCTTTTTGAAGATAAAATTTTGACATTAAATTTCAGGACCCCCCCACAGATATTCAACACTGTTGGGATTTTTATAGTAGTTTTTAAGCTTATAACTGTCACTCGTTTGCTGTTGGGGGCCCCCCCCCCCCAAAAACCCCCCACGGTTTTCTTCAGGGATTCTAAAGTGGTAGTTTTTGATGGTTTTGTTTGCCCGGGGGGTAAAGAAAGGTGAAATTTTAAAGTTGAAAATTTTTGAATTTTTTTGGGGGGAAATTTTAAATTTTTGATTTTTTAGAATTTTCCGTCGTCGACATAAGCTATAAGTTTTCTAAATTTCAAGTTTTTATCTCATTTTGGGAAACGGGGAAAATTAATGTCAGTGGTGAGCAGCCCTGTGACTTCATAGTATATAATTACCCTAATAAATAAGCATGCGTGGTTTTTTTCCTCATAGTAGGCGGGGACCTAAAGACTAAACACGTCCAATGAAACAGGGTTTATCCCCTTATGGATGAACAAAAACCGTTACCCCAGGCCCATCTGTCCCTTTTACACAAAATCTCCACACTTTTACTTCTTGTAAAGTCCCATTTTCAAGGGAAAAATTATTATAATTTATCAACTTTTGTTGTTTTTTTTGTTTTGTCTTGATAACTTTTCATCCGTGTACTGATTAGAAAAAAATAATCTCTTACGATTTAAAATCGCTAGTGGGCTGACTTTTCCACTCTTTTTTTTTAAATGGGAACACCTCCAAAACAAATACTTTCAAATTAACTGGTTGGTTAGGTTATTAATATGAACTTTAAAGGGGGGGTAATACACACATGACGTGAACCCCCTCTATTTACGAGAGATGACGCTTCACTCTTTGAGGGAAAGAGGGGGGGGAAAAAGTCCAGGGGGTTTTAAATTTTTGAGTATTATTTCTTTTTTGCAGTAACGAATAGCATGTCCTTTTAATATATTTACTCTTTTGTTCGTGAAATTTTTTTGCAATTTATGTAAGCTAATGTAATTCCGACAAGTTGTTTTACCGGTCTTTCCGTTTAGCACAAGAGACCCCAAGAAAGGTCCGCCCGATTTAAAGTTGCTCCAAAAATTTTTAATATTTTTCAGGTTAAAAATTAAAATTTTGATTTTTTTGTTGTATTTCCGTTGGGTTTCAGGCTAGAAATTTGGTGACCTGGTGGCTAGGGGAGGTGTCAGACTTCTATGCTGGCGGGGGGTTCAATCCTGGGGCCCGGGGAAAGTTTATTGATTACCAAACCTTCCTTCCCTCTGACAAGACATTTGTGAATGGGGGAAAAACCCAGGCCTCCACCGTTTCGGATTCCACTTAAGCTTGGGCCCCTTCTTTACTCACAATCACCCACCATTACACATTAGCTTTTAATGCGTATAACCCCCAACGGGTATAAACGGGGTGCTAATAAAATAATAAAAATACAGGCTAGAAGCATAAGTTTTTCAATTTAAAGTTTCTTCTTTGGAAGGTATAAACTTTAAAAGTCATGATAAGTCAGCCTGGGGCTTATAGTATATAAATATCCGGGGCCCCCTGACTAGCTTTATGTAGTATAAAAATACCTAGAAACCATGTATTTTGTTTTAAGTAGTATAATAAAAAACCGAGAACCCCCTGTATTTTTGTTTTATAGAGTTGAATTTTCCGAAGCCCCTTTGTATCTATGTTTTATGTGTATAAAATACCCTGAACACCCTGTATATATGCTTTATATAGTATAAAAATATCCAGAACCCCCTTATATATCTCCTTTACTAATATTTTGTTAGAATGTCTTCAAAATATCAAATTTGTTTTCATAACATTATCACAATTTTATGTATCTTTTGGGGAAATGCGATTTTTTTGCCCCTTGGGCTTGACCCCAAAGAGAAAAGTATTGGGGTAAAAAACACTAAAACTAAAATTTTAATAAAGTCAAATTTTCATTACCCTTAAACAACCTTTTTTTTTTTTTTTTTTTTTTGGGATGCCTTTTTGTCCCTCTGTCTGTAACTTGGACTATAGCTTAAAATATTTTAATGATCGTGTTAAAAAACTTGGATTTTAAGTTTTTGATAAGTTCCCCCCGAAGATTTTTGGAATTAGATATCTAACCATAAAATTAATGGTAACTTAATGGTAAAAAAATAGTGATTTAAACCGTTTTCTAAAAATCCGCTCAGTAGATTTTGAATAAATTTCTTATCTAGACACTGTTTAGTATTATAAACAAAATGGCTTTTTTAGTTTTTTCATAAAAAAAAACTCTGTGATGGTAATTTACAAAAGCGGATATTTTCAAATTTGATCATATCTCCGCACTATTTCAGATACGAAACAATTTAAACCATTGTAAAGTTATAGTACTATTAAAAATAAATTAAATTTTATTTGAAGTGTATTTTTAAAACTATTATTTTCTTAGCTATAAGCAAGTATCCATTTTTTTAAATTTTAGGTACTTTTGAGATTAGAAAGTTGGTGTTATGTTGGTGAACAGAAATGTTAATCTTTTCTCAATGTTTCTATAAAAAATTTATTTTATTTTATTTATATCAATTGATGAAGTGTTTCTGTAACACAATTATATTATTTTTTTTTTTCACAAGTTTAAGAGTTTTAAGTGTAGGTCTTCAATTTTTTTTATATAAAGGTGAGATAAAAAAGTTTGTCCATTGCTATGTTCCATTTATTTTTATATATAATAAAAAAAAGCGCACTTCCCCCCCCCCTCCCTCTAACGAACGATGTTGATTTTCTGTGACATCTTCCATTTTTTTCTGTCTGAAGCGTTGGTTACAATTTCACTCAAAGAGCGTGTACTACTCTCTAATCTACAGTGGGGGTTAGGGAAGGAGGACATGAGAGTTGTTTTTTTTTCGTTCGGGGTCGCTTTCAGACCCAATTACACGTTTTGAAACTTTTACCCAACACTTGATGGTAGCTTTTATTTTATTTCTTTTTTTGTTTTTTGTTTTTTTACAGGTAAGTGATCCTCTCGAACTGTGTCCTCCATTTGAAAAACTTTGCGAAGTGTTTTCGGTTCGTTGTTTCCCCGAGGGGAGTTCGTAAGTTGGAAAAACTGGCCCTTAATTATATTACCTATATATATATATATTATATATATTAATATATTATATATAATTAAATATGATACAATTTTTGAGACTTTATTTGACGTAGATGACATAAGTAATTTTGTTTTAACGTCCCAAAAAAAGTATAATAATTTTTTTTTAGGTTAATTAATGTGTCACTTTTAATTTAAAAGGACGATTGATATTTTAAGTTCAAATAAAAATTATCACTATTCTATAATTATTAATTTTTAACTTCAATAAATTATCAATTTTTGGGATTAAATTTTTTTTTTGGTGATTTGTTTGTATCATTATATATTATCCTGAATACTTTATTTCTAGATAATAGTTGTTTATGTCAAACTATATAATATATTATAAAAAAACTTGATATAAACCCTTTGCAATAATTATAAAATACTTATACTCTCTTAGGCCAATTATATCTTTACCAATATAAAAGCCAATTCTCACTCCTGCATTTAAAGTTCACCACTTCCGAGGAATAGAAACTTGAAATTTGGCAAAAATAATCCTACCTGTAACCGACGGGAAAAATTAAAAAAAAAAAAGTTAAAACATTGAATCATAAGGGAAACAAAAGGGTTCAATATATAAAATTGTCCCTTAATTTGAATATATCAAGGTCGAACTTCTTGATTTGGAATAAATTGAAGGGGAAAATCGACATCATTACTATTTAGTATATAAATGAGACCCGTTTTGGATGCAGGCCCTATAAAACACTAGCTATTTCTTTAGGGGCCGACCCCAAAACCCCCGTCAGTTTTATTTCAAGTGGGTGTAAACTAATGTATTCCAAATTTTTGATAGGGCTTCCGTTTAGCCACAAGAGACCTCCAAAAAAGGTCCCACCAACTTTAAATTGCTCCGACTTTTGTATTTTTTTTCGGGGTTAAAAAAACTTATTAAACTTTTTTTTGTAATTTTCCCCCCTCGGTACAGGTATAAGCTTAATTTTCCAAATTTCAAGTTTCTAGCTATCTTTGGGAAATGGTAAAATTAATGTCATGAGTGAGTCAGCCTGTGGTTTTATCTATACTTTAAAAAACATGTCCTACTGACGATTCTCATCGCCCCAAACTATCAACTAAAATAAATTCGGACGTATTATTTTGTTATTTGGCACCACAAGAAAGATTTTAGAAAACCACCCCAAAGGGGTTAAAATAGGGGATGAATATGTATGAAATCCGTCATTTTGAAAGTTACATAAACAAAATTTTGTTTTCGGTTATTGACGAAAACAAATAAATACGGGGTTTCAGGAATTTTGGAAATTTTATTTAAAATAAGGGGTGAAAAAGGGGGGAAAGTTTGTATCGGACTTGCATATTTTTTATTGAGGTCAATTATGGTCATCAACGTAACGTAAATTTTAAATTAATCTGTAAATACATATTATATTTTGTTTTTTTAACAACTTCCACCGAGAAAGCTGTGGGAACACATTAGTAATGTACGCCACAACAAGGGACTGAAACGTGTGTAAAGAACACCCCATGGGACACAAGAGAAGACATAGATTTATTTAAATTTGGTTAATTACAAATTGTAATATATAGTAAGTCCAAAAAAGGCTGGGAGGCCTACGATTAGACTGGAAAAAACATTAACTTAGCATCCAAATATACTTAAATTTACTGCTCTCACACGGGAAATTGTTTAGGAAATTTCTGAATCAAAATTTAAATGCCGCCGAAAGGCGCATAAAACCCAAAAACCAAGTGGCCGACATTTAGTTAGAATACCAATGACGTTAAAAAAAATATATAAAATATAACCCATAAAATTAACTTTTGATCCCTAAAAATATATAAAATTGTGGTTAAATATCTTACAAATAGCCCCCAAACAATGCCGTTAAATCCTAATCCTGATAAAACCATAATTAATATACACATAAATAAAATTCTAGAATATTTCGTAAGCCACCGTTACACCCATACTCTTACGTGAAACCTATCAGAAAAAGAATAAAATAAACTTCGTGGCTAAAGCGAGCATTTTATATTCTCTAATACCCTCTGAAATCTAGAAAATATCAAGGCAACCACTTATTACTCAAAATTTAAGATAAGGGCGCGCCACCATACAAAGAAGTACTGAAGTCAATCAAGAATTCCCTTGAAAACTAACATATAAACTCGCGGTTCAACCGCGTTAAAACCCATTTATAAACATAACATTAAAAAGCCCAAACATGTTTTTGAATAATACTCCCCCATTTAAACCAAATGAATTTTGAAGAATATCCCAAACATTAGTTTTATACCGGCGCCCTCACCTTGTGTAAGCCAGTGGTACAATGAGTGCGCTCTAAACAACACCAGCTATTTTTATAGTACCACAGTCCACACATGTTCTCAGAAGAGGGGGGGAAAGGAGGGGAGAAGACTAGCGCTCTGGAAGCGTAGCGGACAGTCCAGTATTTACTCGAAGAAGGGAGAACACTCGAGAAGCGGAAACGGAAGTTGGCTTAGTCAAGTTGAGTTCTAGTTTGTTGTGGGCCGGGCCTGGATGACGAGCGAGGCGCTGACCAGGTCTCTTTTCAGTCAAATTCATTGAAGCAACGGGAGAGGTTGTTTTGGTGCGTGATTTAGTGTTCCATCTGACGGAGAGAAGCCATGCCAGCCTTGGTGAGTGTTGAAACTCCATATTACAGGGTGATAGGCGTTAGATGTTTGTTGTTGTTTGGAACATCGTTACAGTTGGATGTTGGATGGTGTTGTAATATTAAAATACTGGCAACCCACCTAATAATAGCAAAGTAAGTTTTGAAATCATTACCCACCTCATTACAAACTATGACATTATACACCATCTTTATTTATGAGGCTGCAGTTTAAAGAAACTTAATGAATAACAATCTCTAGTGCCCAAGTACAGTTTACAAGAGGCCCATCAAAACTATTATTTCCATTTTAAATCTCATTTAGCACGATCAAACTAAAGGAGATTCGCCATTTGGCTCGGCGATTGTTTAGTGTATACTATGTTACGGTCGCTTTACGAATACGCTGTTCAGCAGGTTCTAAATTATGTTGTGACGTTTTAGGCACTAGGTGGCAGTGTTGTTAGACACTATGCGGTAGCGTTGTCGGGCACTATGCGGCAGCGTTGTCGGGCACTATCGGCAGCGTTGTCGGGCACTATGCGGCAGCGTGTTCAGGCACTTTGTGGTAGCGTTGTCAGGCACTATGTGGCAGTGTTGTCAGGCACTATGTGGCAGTGTTGTTAGGCACTATGTGGCAGTGTTGTCGGGCACTATGTGGCAATGTTGTAACGTTGTCAAAAGCCATGTTGTAAAGGGGGGCTTTTTTGATTTGGCTAGCAATTAAATTGTTTGAGAAGAGCGTGCTTTGATCAACGAAAGTGAGATATTACAATAACTGATACCAGTGTTGCTGTTCTAGGTTAAAACTACATTGCGTCAGCCCGTAAGCGAGCTACACCTGTTAGCGATGATGGTTCCAACACTTGTGGAGAGAGGTTTTCATGTGGTCAGCACAGCTAATTATCAGTTTTTAGACAGTGGTCGCCATTTATTAATTCAAGTGGTTTCCTCATTTTATCCTCATGCGCCGAGGCTCCGTTTTACACAACTGCCTCACAGAAATATTCTGGAAGCTCCGGGGATAGAACCTGGGACTTTTCTGGATCCGTAGCCAGGAGCTCTGACCGCTAGACCGTTAGGACAATGAGAGTGCCTTTGCTCTGCAAACTTTGTGATTCTTTCGAGCGAGCCACTCAACACGGATACGAAGAAGTAAAGGAGAGTGAAAAATCATGACGTCAGAAGGATATGGAACAGAGAGAGAGGGTGGATTAACCCCCGGACCCCCACCCCTCCACCCACTCCTGGGCCAACGGTTCATCCTTATGTACCCAGCCATCAGCTACCGTTTCCATCAAGATTTGCCAAAATTTGTGAGTTTTCAAGTGAACATCAATTTAATTTAGCGGCCTGAGGTTTAGAACCGTCTATGTCCAATAGTAGACGAATAACTTGTCAGTGAAGTTTCCTTTACCTTGAAAGATTGCAAGCTTACCTTGCTTGGTTCCACTATGGTGTAGCTTATAAGATAGGGCCATAGTGTAATCAGTCAAGGTAAGACTGCTCTACCTTGCTTGGTTCCACTATGGTGTAGCTTATAAGATAGGGTCATAGTGTAATCAGTCAAGGTAAGACTGCTACCTTGCTTGGTTCCACTATGGTGTATCTTATAAGATAGTCATAGTGTAATCAGTCAAGGTAAGACTGCTATATTAGACTGTAGTGAACTTGACGCTCAAGTCTGTGTGACCACGAATAGGATAATCTAGAATATGAATGTTCTACCACTATTAGCAACTTGACTTGTGTCGGTGGAAGAATAACAAATAATAAAATATGTTAAACTCGATATATATCGATAACGTCGAATCGAACAAATTATACTATTATAAGCCACACGGCAGACTCACTGACATTAATGTTTACCCACTTACAGATAAGTTAGAAACTTGAAATTTTGCACTTATAGCTTCTAGTCTGTAACCGACGGGAAAATTAAAAAAAAAAAAAAATTTAAAAAAATTAACCCATGAAAAAAGTTCAAAATGTCGGAGCAACTTTAAAGTTGGTGCGGACCTTTCTTTGGAGGTCTCTTGTGCTAAACGGTAAGACCTATCAAAACACTGCTCTGGAATTACATTAGTTTACATCCTCATTGGGGGTTATTACGATATATTATCACCATAGTTCTTATCTCTCATGTTAAAACGACAATATTAAGAACTAGGTGTTTTTTTATATGTGCTCTTTATTAGTTTATTTGACGTTACATTTAGATGCCGTCAAATTATAATTACACCCGACATGATCTTTGTGTTTTAATAATCTTGCACAGCTGTTTCTATACTTTTACCAAATACATTACAATACACTGCATAAAGAATATAATTTTTAATAACATTTACAGGTTTTTTACCCGCCTCGGTGGCGTAGTTAGCTAAAGCGCTAGTCGTGTTGAGCTCGACTGCTGAGGACGGGGAGATTGAGGTTCGAATCTCGGTCGGGTGAACTGAGGGTGGTTTTTCCTAAATGGTTTTCCACTCTCCCTCCACGTAAATGCGGGTTCACTTCCTCTAATTCAACCTTCCCAATTCCTAATCCATTAGCGTAATTAGTACTTAAAGCGTATAACCCGAACGGGTAGTAAGACGCGGTGATACATATTCTCTATTTTGGAGATATGCGGTGATTGAACCAAGAGCTTTGGTTTAGAGGAAAGGATGAGTTCTGAACGAGGATGATTAATGGTTTTCCCTAACAATATTCTATGAAATCTGCCCGGAACAAGCCGATAAATTACAAGGGATGTGCCGGTCACTGAATTCTTGTTACAGGAACTCTCGTGTTTTTTGGGCTGTTTAACCGCTTACTGTGTTTTTTATTATTAATTTGATACATAAAAGGGTTGTGTGGTCTTGTGCCATTTATTAGTTTCTCTCAAACCATCGTTAAATAAAATTTGAAATATTAATTTTGATGAATTTCGATGTTACATGAACCATTGAAAGTGAAAAAAAAAGCGATGCCGTCTGTCTGTCTGTCTGCATCTCGAGATAGAGCATAAACTATTTTACCGATTGGACCAAGACTTGGTATTCAGGGTCTTAATAAGTTACCCACGAAGAGTCTTTCTTCATTGGCGTACTTACAAATATACACCACCTGTCTCTATCTTGAGCTAGTTCTATCCAGTCCACCTCATTACACCCTATCTCTATCTTGAGCTAGTTCTATCTTGTCCACCTCATTACACCCTATCTCTATCTTGAGCTAGTTCTATCCAGTCCACCTCATTACACCCTATCCCTATCTTGAGCTAGTTCTATCCAGTCCACCTCATTACACCCTATCCCTATCTTGAGGTAGTTCTATCAAGTCCACCTCAGTAACCCTATCTCTATCTTGAGCTAGTTCTACCCAGTCCACCTCATTACACCCTATCATAACCTGTACAGCTTGTCCTCAAATTACGGATAGCGGATACGGCCTTCAGACATGGAGGATATCTTGAATATTGAATAAGCAGCAGTGGACAGCCGATAAAGTGGCTTTCAAATTGGGGGGCTGGGCGTAAATCTGATAAATTTTCACCTTAACAAATAACTTAGGAAACAATAAAAAATGTTTTGGTTTTTTTACATTAATAGTGTTACTTATTTTACCCGTTGAGAAATTATCTTAAGTTATCTAAAGAGATATCGAACATTTCCCCTTGTCTTGTATAATATTTCAGTGTTTGGATCTATCTACCTTCTCAGCCGCGCGTTATAAACAAGTTAATTATTTACTTGCCTCCGGAAACGGGGAATGATATTGATTTATCGACCTGACAAAATGCACAGTGACTTGTAAATTACACATATATTGGCTGAAGGGCATGTCGGGTATAGAGTGGGTTTTGTAAAAGGGGGGGGGGTACATAATATCAACACCATTGGTACCCGCCTCGGTGGCGTAGTTGGCTAACGCGCTAGTTTCGTGTAAAGCTCGACTGCTTAGGACGGAGATCGAGGTTCGAATCTCGGTCGGGTGAACTGGGGGTGGTTTTTCTTAAATGGTGTTCCACTCTCCCTCCACGCAAATGCGGGTTCACTTCCTCGAGTTTAACCTTCCCAATTCCTAATTCATTAGCGTAATTAGTACTTAAAGCGTATAACCGAACGGGTAGTAAGACGCGGTGCTTATATATTATTATTAACACCATTGGTTGGTTTGGTGGGAAAGCTTTGTGAATTGGGGTTTAGGGGGTTGGGGGGGGGGGTCTCAATTTCAACGAATAAAATTGTCCTAAAACTAATCTTACTATTTTTATTAGAAACGTATTAATATTATTATTATTATAATTGATGAAAAGTAATATTAAAAATTAAGCTGTTATATTTTAACCATAAAACTGTTATATATATATATGAATATTTAATAACGGGTTTTTAGTGAGAGCAAAAGTTAAAATACTTTGAAGATATACATAATTTTAGTGTAGAAAAAAAAAAAAGTAAAATTGTTAATAAATTACTAAAAAATTAAAAAATGAATTATATAATGTTTACTTGAGTAAATTTAGATACAAATATAAAATAAAATTGGGTTGCAATGTATTAATAAGCAGTTGCCTAAGCTACAGTAGCCCCGTGGCTTCTTTGGTGCTGACTGACAGCTCACAGCTGACTTCTGATGGTAAACATTTGGGTATATACCTAAATGTTGAGTGTCAGAAGTCAGCTGTGAGCTGTCAGTCAGCACCAAAGAAGCCACGGGGCTACTGTAGTAGGTTATAATAATAATAATAATAATAATAATAATATTTAGCACCGCGTTCGGGTTATACGCTTTAAGTACTAATTACGCTAATGGATTAGGAATAGGGAAGGTTGTATTAGAGGAAGTGAACCCGAATTTGCGTGGAGGGAGAGTGGAAAAACCATTTAGGAAAAACCACCCCCAGTTCACCCGACCGAGATTCGAACCTTGATCTCCTCGTCCTCAGCAGTCGAGCTCAACACGACAAGCGCGTTAGCCAACTACGCCACCGAGGCGGGTAGTAGGTTAAAACAATGCTAGTTTTGTTCAATAAGATAATATATAGAAAAATCACACCTGCACATGGAAATCAAACCAGGGCCCTTCTGTTTGATATTTACCACTAAGCTATCCAGGTATCGTCCCGTGTTCAGGGTCGATATTCACATATCCTTTATGGCAGAGTCTGTAATGGATGTGTGAGTATCATCGACTAAAAAGTTGTATTATTTATGTCAGTGTCGGTTTGTGGCTTTATACAACCGACAGTACAAGTGAACTAAGATGTAAGAAAGGAATGCTATACGATTAAGTTTAAAGTAAAACCCGGTTAGATCAAACACCGATAGTCCAAAATTCTAGATAATCCAAACACCCCTTTTGGAAAATGGAGGGAAAAGAAATGTAGTCAGATTAAATATATTTTATTGGTTACCAAGCTCTAAGTTAAAAGAGAATTGATAATAAACAATATCTGATAATAAATGTTTTAATATTTACATGTTGTAGTCAACACAACGTGTTTTCCTGTAATTAACAATAATTACAGTTAATATCAAGTGATGTAAATCAGTTAAATAAACGAAAAATGGATTAAACTTATTCAACTGTAAGTTATAATTCGTGAAAATACTTTATCCCTGTATTTTAACGGTTAATTCGAACACATTTCGGTGCCAATTAGTTCGGATTAACCAGGTTCAGGCTGAAGAGGTTTAAAGACTCACTCTCGTGTCAGAATAGCCTACTAATGCCTGGAAGATCTTGGGTTAGTGACCCGGTCGGTTATATTGAGGTCTGATATTTCCTAAATGATTTACCACCCTCCTTCCACGCAAATGTTAGTAAATTACCTCTAAAATGTTTCCTTCCTAATCTCTAACCCATTAGAGTAAATTATCATATATGCTTATAACCTGAACATGGTGATAAAATAGATTTAAAAAAGAACTACCATGCTAAGAATCAAACTCGTAACCTCTCATCTCAGTAGTCAGGCACACAAGCAATTATCTAATAGCACGTACTGCACCTTCTACTATTATTACCGGGTGTTCTGTCTTACGACAGGTCCACTCCTTTTGTCAGTGAACTTAGACCGCCAATGCGTCATGTCCGGTTAGCAGTAGTCTCTTCTTGCTGAAAGATTCCTCGGCCTGATATCCTTGTTGCAGATTTTCCAGGTTTTGTTCTCTGATTTACAATTTTGATTTTCAGAGGCTCTTCCATTTGTTTTTAAATCACCGCCATCTTGACGTTTCAATGTTGATCTCCATATCAGATCATCTTCCTATCTTTACCAGCCGGTCTGTTATTTCCTGGCAACTGTTATTTTTTTGGCCAGAAATGCTAGATCATCTGCGTATTTTATTGTGTTGATATCTTGTCAACCTATCCTGAAATTGTCAGCCCCTTTAAGGCCAAAGTGGGCTATCCTGTCACATAACGCCACATGTGGCGAATGTGGGTTTGTCAGCTCTAACAATTATAATAAACCTTTTCCTGAGGGCGTGTGATGATTGTATTTTGTTATATTTCCTGCATTTCGCTTTCAGATTGAGTCATTTGAAGCAACACTGTCATCCAATAATACTCCCCTACATGACAATTCCCTTTCATTTCCCTCCTTGAGACCAAAAGAGTGTAGCATCGTCAAGGGGAGGATGCCCAAATAATACAAAAAAAATACAAAAAGGGGGGAACAACAATAGAAGTGAGTGCTATGGAGTTCAAGACTTTGAATGTTATACTCAAAACATTCAAATACTGAAGCTCGCAACTCTCACACCTGTTGCTGAGCTATCGAAATGGATCATCTACCTCAGGAAAAGTTAGAGACTGCAACCTGCCTACCATTCACAATAAACAATAGATATATATTTTACGTAGTACCTTGGGTATGATGGGATATATATATAATAAGAATTAGTATAAGTCAAAGTTAGTCGATATTTATTAGCTATAGCTCAATTAGATGTTTAACAGTTCCATTAAATATATACATTGTTGTTGTTGCGATGTATAAAGAAAATAGATTAAATTCATAAACAACTATGAATTGAAGTCAAAGCTAAAGAGTGAGGTTAAATATTCATCAGATTACTTAAATGTTAACTTAAGATGTCGCCCATAGGAAATGGCGCATAGTAAATAACATGATAATTTGAATTCCATCATTAAATATTAATCCTTTAAAAATGGCACCTAGTCAATCTAATTTCAAATATAATATATACGTCCATTAGGAATGGCACATAGCATATGACAACAAAATAAGTTAAATTCAAATATTAAGTGTTCGCCCATTAAAATGGGACATAGCAAATGGCAACAAGATAAACTAATTTCAAATATAAAATAGTTCCCGTGAACATTAATTTAAACAATACAGTACATAATCGATACAATCGATTATTCGCGACTCTACTTGCGATAAGTCGCCCTGACCTTGCAATAAAGTGATCTCTAAAAAAAAACTATGTTCCTAACTGTCAGATTGATTCTAAAGTTATTTGAAATCTAAGCCAAAATTGAATTTAGAAAAGATTCACATTAAAAAAAAAAAGGAGTTTAATTTGCCGAAAATGTATTTAGTTCTTAGATTTTACGTAGCTGAAAGCCGGAGCTTATCCTATCCCTTATATGACTCAGGCCCAATTGTAAAGTTTGTAGCCACAGGCACCAGAATATATACCCTAAAGCACAGAAGAGGGGAAAAAAAGGGGGGGAATAACACTCGAGAATAAAAAAGGAACACAAGAAAGCGCAAGTTGATTCGCTTCGAGAGAGGCCGTGGGCGTTCGAGAATCTTCTCGGAGGGGATCTCTTTACTGCGCAAGTCCATTCAACCCAAGGCGTTGGCTTGAACTTGCCATTCAGTCTTTACAGTCAGTATTCAATTTTCCCGGTTCAGTGAAGCTGCGTTAGGTGGTTTTGTGTCGTTATTCCACGCAGCCCCAGTCAACAAGAAACGGGTAAGTCTTGACTATTTATGTTTGTTTTCGTGTCTATCATAAAACATCCGATGCTACAAGAGGGTCGAATTTCCCCATTAAATTGTCTTAACATTTTCATACAGAACAATCATTTACGTCTGAGTCAGTTTTGAATGAATAGTCAAAGTGAAAATGTTTTAAGCAACTTGTTCAACATTGTGTGTTGTTTTAGATGTTCAACTCGCTTTTCTTGTTGGGGGCTGTACCCCCCAAACTCCCCTGTGAGTTTTATTGGCAAGTGGATGTAAACTAATGTAATCCCAGAGCTGTTTTTTGATAGCTCTTACCGTTTAGTCACAACAAACCTCCAAAGAAAGGTCCGCATCGACTTTAAAGTTGTTCCAATATTTTGAATTTATTTTGGGGATTAAAAATTAATATTTTTAAATTTTTTGGAATTTTCCCGTCGGTTACAGACTAGAAGCTATAATTTTTACAAATTTCAAGTTTCTAGCTCATCTGGAAGTGGGTAAACATTAATTTCAGTGAGTGAGACATGTGGCTTTACAGTAGTATAACAATTGATCAATTTAACTATCCAATTTTTACATCATGTGGCGAATTGAACTCTTCTCATTCGCCACACTTGTGGCTAAATTGAAAGGTATGTTGCCCATGTCTGATATAGGGCTTCTCTGATCTCTAATAAACGCCCTTTAATCTTTTTTCCTATCAGAAGTACTGATTTATTTTTTGTAGGGTCATTTATTCTCGAGATTTTTTTTTCACTTAAAACCAATTATTTTACCATTGCTAAAACTTTAAATTGGATAATCTAATAATTTCTGATGGCCAGCAAATGTTCAAACACAAACCGTGAGCTATTTGACTTGACCACACATCCCTGGGCAAACACCCAACCCTTCCCTCCGCCCCCCGGGTAAACATGTGTGGTTACCATCCACTAGGGATGTCATCATACACATTTGGCCAAGATACAGCACAATTTTCATTGGAAGGGTCTATAAGAAAACACAAACATACTTATATTTCAGATAAAATAGATAACATTTTACTAAATATTATTATTTTATAGATATTGACAATATCTGTTAGATATTCTTCTTATGAACATTGGACTGTAGTAACTGTTCTAGCTGTCAGATAAGGTTCTTACTATGAACATTGGACTGTAGTAACTGTCCTAGCTATCAGATAAGGTTCTTCTTATGAACATTGGACTGTAGTAACTGTTCTAGCTGTCAGATAAGGTTCTTCCTATGAACATTACACTGTAGTAACTGTTCCAGCTGTCAGATAAGGTTCTTCCTATGAACATTGGACTGTAGTAACTGTTCTAGCTGTCAGATATGGTTCTTCCTATGAACATTGGACTGTAGTAACTGTTCTAGTTGTCAGATAAGGTTCTTCCTATGAACATTGGACTATAGTAACTGTTCCAGCTGCCAGATAAGGTTCTTCCTATGAACATTGGACTGTAGCGGTTCATGTGTGTATGACAGAGCGAGAGAGAGAGAATTGAGAGGGCAGCTGCGAGAGAGGGTTAGAGCTAGTTTATCGATTGTCTCGTGTAGCCCTTCCCACTCCTCTCTCTCTCTCTCTCTCTCTCTCTCTCTCTCTCTCTCTCTCTCTTCTCTCTCTCTCTCCAGACAGTTGTGAGAGGGAGTCAGTGAAGAAGAGAGAGCTAAAAAAGAAAGGGGGGAGGGGGGTTGCACTGCTCTGTATCGATTTCTCCAACTCTTTTCCTCTTTACCCTTGTTCGTTGTTTTCCCTGTAAAACAAGGGTCCGGACCTTGAGCCAGGGTAAAATGGTGGGAGTGGGGGGGGGGGGGGGAAGGAGAAAGTTGTGAATACATATGAGCTTTCTCTTTCCTTCTTTTTTTTACTTATTTGGGTAAAGAAAATCTCATGATTTTATCGTTTTTTTTTCTACGTATGTACGTAATTTATCACTCGCAAGTCTGTTGGATATTGAGGAATTTCCCCCCTCCCCTCCTTGTTATTGCTATACACTTTGAAATGCAAGTTTTTTTTTTAATGAACTCAAAATAATAGTGTCCCTTGTATCTTTCCAAACCTCCTCAACCCCTTTTTAAGGGTTTCCAGGGGACATAAGTTAAAAAGTGGATAATTCAAATGTTTTAAATTCTCCCCAAAAAAAACTAAATCTTACATGAAAGTAAGTTCTTTAAATCAAAGTTATATATATATATATATATATATATATATATATATATATATATATATATATATATTATTTATTATATCTAACTATTTCTGAAAAATTTCAATTCAAATAAATATACACACACATTTGGTCGAGAAAACCAAAGTAACACTTTAATAACCTTATATTTTTTTAAATGATATCTTGTAAGTTAAAACGTTATTATTATTATTAGCACAGCGTATTACTACCCGTCCGGGTTATACGCACTTACGCTAATGTGTAATGGTAGGGTGATTGTGAGATGAAATGTAGGACCTACAGTTTAACGTGGGATCCGAACCACGGTGGAGGCCTGGCATTCCACACATTCACAAGTTGTGATTAATACACGTCTTTTCAGAGGTGAAGGAATGGTTTGGTAATCAGATAAATCTGTGCTAGGACCTAGGATTGAATCCCGGAACCCCAGAACGACACCTTACCCATAGACCACCAGGTCACCCGAAGCGTTATTAGACCAGAATATTAGCTATGAAGATCCCTTTACTAGCGTACTACATGCAGACGTTGCGTCAAAACACACACACACACATGGGTGGCCTGGTGGTCTAGGGGTAAGGTGTCGGACTTCTGTGCTGGCGTCCGGGGTTCAATCCTCGGTCCCGGCACAGATTTATCTGATTTCCAAACCCTTCCTTCACCTCTGACAAGACGTGTATTAATCACAACTTGTGAATGTGGGGAATGCCAGGCCACCACCGTGGTTCGGATTCCACGTTAAACTGTAGGTTCTTCATTTCATCTCACAATCACCCTACCATTACACATTAGCGTAAGTGTGTATAACCCGAACGGGTAGTAAGACGCGGTGCTAATAATAATAATATAATAGAGAAATTACAAACATACTTCTTTGCGGCCAACATTGATCATATTTTACAATATTATTTGTGTTTTTCTAAAGCTATTAATACAAACTATCAGAAATAACAGCTTCAGATAACTTGACTTGTATGAATATATTATAATTGTCTTAGTAACTAACCTAGACTGTTTTTCCTACCAAAGTCAAACAAATTATACCTTCCGATAACACTTTGTCTCTTTGCCCTTTTTAATTTTTTCCATAACATCTTATTTATAGAGAAGAGTTTGATCTTTTTTTATTTTTAGCCATACAAGTTACAGCTTTCAACCCATTTGGACCAAATTTGGTACAATTTTAAGCAATACGCTTGGTAATTAAAAAAATAAACGCTTCTCACAAACATTACATATAAATCTTTGTATTTTTAATAATGGATTATAATGTGTAAGGCTTAATTTATAATAAATACACCAGAATTTGCGTTAAAGAGAGCGTATATATATATAAAATCCAAATACTCGGTGAACCTAGATTTGATTCCATCCCCGAGCTCCAAGGAACAGACCAACCAGACCAGATGAGGACGACGCCTTAACCCTCGTGATAACCGTAGTATGTTATATCGCAATAAATCCGATGATTAATTCAGTTGGTAGCGTGTCTCTATACTTAGCTTGGAGTCCCGGGTTTGATCGCCGACATGGTCAAAAAAAAATTAAATTGATGAAATGCAGTGATGAATTAACGGTCTGGGGGCTAGATGTTGTGTATTTCTCTAGATTTAAGCTACTATTCTTATCACCCCGTCTTCTTGTTGTTCAGGTCGTAAAAATATGTACTAATTACTCTGAGCTAGGGATGAGGAAGGTTGAATTTGAAGGAAGTGTACCTACATTTACGTTGAGGGAGAGTGAAAAAAAAACATTTGGGAAAAAATACCTTCTGTACTCCTGACCGGGGTTATAATCCTCACGTCGGTGATCTGGTGGTCTAGGGGTAAGGTGTCAGACTTCTGAGCTGGCGGCCGGGGTTCGATCCTAGGTCCCGGCAAAGATTTATCAGATTTCCAAACCCTTCCTTCACCTCTGACAAGACGTGTATTAATCACAACTTGTGAATGTGGGGAATGCCAGACCTCCACCGTGGTTCGGATTCCACGTTAAACTGTAGGTACTTCATTTCATCTCACAATCACCCTACCATTACACATTAGCGTAAGTGCGTACAACCCAAACGGATAGTTAGACGCGGTGATAATAATAATAATATAATCCTCACATCCCCATCATTGGCAGTCTGATCTAACACGAGACTGACACCATAAACCATTTGGCCACCGAAGAAATGACCTTAAAGTTTTTTGTTTTTGTTTTTTTAAGATTTATATATTTTACGTTTAATTTTTTTTAAATGTCATTTTGTATTGGTTTGAATAGTGAATAGCCTATATATAATCTTTTATAATCGGCCCCATAGTGTGGAATTACCCTAAAGGCCACAAGGTCATACTCACCATCACCTCATCTCATCAGGACATGGAAAAAGCCTCCACAGAAAAAATGTACTATCAGTACATTAGTACGTCCCCTGAACAACGGTACATTAGTACGTGCTAAACTTTACACTAATGGGCTACGAGTGGTGTAGCCCAAACACGTAATATTATTACTATTTCTAGTCCTATCATCTATATCTATGAAGACTATCATGTTTTAAACCCGACCTCCTCAAATAATAAATTGTAACAAACGGCAACTAGACCCCCTCCTCCCCAAAATAAACAACTCAGATTAAATCTCTGGAACTAGTCTCGTGAGTTTAAACGATACGATACAGAACATTTCTATTTAATCCTCCATGGAAATGTTTCCACCTATTTAAACTCGACGACTAAACTCTCTAGATATCTTCCGAGTCTTAAAGTTTTACACTTCAAGTTTAATTCCTTTACAAGGACGTTAATTCCAGAGGAACGTTTTCAAACGAGTTACATTAAACGCGGTAACACTGATTACAGTTCTGTGCTCACACTCTCGTATCGATTACAACGCTCGGTGGCTGATTGCGACACTCTCGGGGTCCTCAGATATATTAATACGGTTATAACCCTTTAGATCGAATCCCGATAGTCTAAAAACTCATTTTTTTAAGAACACTTGTACTAATTACACTAATTAGTTAAGGATCAGAAAGGTTTCAATTTAGAGTTAATGCACCTGCATTTGCATGGATGGAGAAAGGGAAAACACGTAGGGGGAGACCATCCTCAGTACCCCCCAGCCGGAATCGAACCCTAATCTTCCCCGTCTTTGGCAGTCTAGTCCAACTCGAGAGTAGCGCGTTAGAGCACGCGGGCACCGAAGCGGGTGAAAATCCTGTTAGTCCAAACATATTTTTCAGGATATGGGGGGAAAAAAATAATTCATTTGAAATATATTTAATTTGTTAACAAGCTCTAATATTAATCACAACTTGTGAATGTGAGGAATGCCAGGCCTCCAACGTGGTTCGGATTCCACGTTAAACTGTAGGTCCTCCATTTCATCTCACGATCACCCTACCATTACACATTAGCGTAAGTGTGTATAACCCGAACGGGTAGTAAGACGCGGTGTTAATAATAATAATAAACAAGCTCAAATTTAAAATATAATTGTAATAAACAGTGATATCTGATAATAAAATGTTTAATATTTACATGTTGTAGTCAACACAAAGTGTTTTCCTGTAACTACAAATAATTACAGAACATATCACGTGATATACATCAGTTAAATAAACGAACATTTGATTAAACTCATTCAACTGTAATTTAAAACTCGTGTAAATGCTGTATCCCAGTATTCTCACGGTTAATACGAACAAGATCAGGTCACAATTAGTTCGGATTAAAAAAAGTTGGCCATTGTATTATTTTTTAATGATTAAAAAAACTCTCCTTAAACAATTGTATGGTGTGTCATGAGAGATTTCTTTTCTTGGGTTGTTGTAAGTTAAAAAGGTCTTAAATTCGCTGCCTTGTACAATTTGGCTACTGAACCTAGTAAAATTCATAGTTAATTATTCAAAAAACAAAAACTAAACATATTTTTATATAAATATTTACGTATGGTCCAAATAACGCTAATTTAAGAGAATAAAAATAGTTGCTACATTCCTAAAACGGTTTCGCTCAACACTTATTATGAGCCACTTCTCGGGTATTTAAATATATCTATCTACGTGTGCGATCCTGGCGGAATTTTCTGTAATCTGCAGCCAGATATTAGTTGAAGAGAAAAAGGAAAAACATTAAATAAAAAAATAATATATACAGACGGCGTTTGTGAAAGACTATTATCTCTTTATCTGAGCTAAACAACCTTGTTGAACTTTTTAATACCTCGTTTGTTTATTTATTTATTTATATTCATGACTCTCGCAGACATTAATGTTAGTTAAAAAAAATGTTATAAAATTAAGTGATTAGGATGAACACTAAGCGACAATCGGGTTGTAGTGTTTTTTTTTAGTTCTATTATTTGAGTATGCTACTGAGAAAGAAACTGATGAAATGCTACATTTGAAGCAGAAACTTGGACTCTCAGGAAGATGGAAAAGAAATAATTGGAGTTCTTTGAAATGTGTTGGAGAAGATCAGGTGGACAAACAGGGGACAAATGAACAAGTACTAAGAATAGTGGGTGAGAAGATCAGATGGACAGACAGGGGGACAAATGAACAAGTCTTAAGAAGAGTGGGTGAGAAGAGAACTGTTTTGGATGTTTTGCTTCGGTACAAAGCAAACTGGATCAGGCGGGGACGCGGCAGTTGGCCTAAAAGGCATTTGGCCTAAAGGCATTTGGCCTAAAAATGAAACCAAAAGTCATTTGGCCTAAAAGGCGTTTGGCCTAAAGGCGTTTGGCCTAAAGGCGTTTGGCCTAAAGGCATTTGGCCTAAAAGGCGTTTGGCCTAAAGGCATTTGGCCTAAAGGCAGTTGGCCTAAAGGCATTTGGCCTAAAAGGCAGTTGGCCTAAAGTCATTTGGCCTAAAATGTAAATTTAAAACCTTCGGTTATCTTCGGAAAGTAAAAGGTACTGTTAGTTGTTTCATCTGAATATAGATAGCACAACTGATGCAAGGTAGTTACAATATTTCTAAAAACATTGACAATATCCTACATACAACTAGATCAGTAGTTCACAAAACACTATATCACCTTTTTTATATATAGATTTCCGATATTATTTCCTTGTTAATATATCTCACGGTCATAAAGTTAACGAAAAACAATAAGAAAATCCCATTCTCAACCTCGTTTACGCTCGGTAAAAATTATATGCGTACATTCAAATTATGGGGACTTTTGACAACTTATTCCGAAAGGCAAAATGAAAGTGGAAACCAATATTCAACCCACCCACTTTAAATTTGTCTGAAGTGACGCCCGATTTTCGTTTAGCGCTACTGAGATATATATGAACATATTTTTTTTTTTATCTATTGTATTAATAATTAATATATAAATAATAGTGACGCATTAAATAGATTTTGCCAGTAAATATTACAATGGTCACATATATATATATATATATATAAACTTAAATTATGGTTTTGACTAGATCCTTAACTCTATTATTATTGTTAGAATTATTATAACTATTATTATATAAAATTAGTACAGTTATTTTTTTCAAACAGTGTAACTATTTTTATTACGGTGATATTATTAACAACATGGGCTATGTTAACACAATAGGTCCTTTGTTTAAAAACTATATACTAATTTCCCTCCTAGTAATTTGCAAAGCATTCTCAGGAATTATTTCAACTTGTGAAAAAAATACAAAAGATTTTATGGAATTGTCGTTGGTCTTTTATTAAGTCTTCATAAAACGTAAAAATACAAAATGTGGTAGCCTTTACAGGATGATAACTTCCTAGGGCAAGAAAAACGTACGATGTAAGCAAGTGGACCTCCGAAAAGCCAATGGCTGCAGCAGAGGCCAGAGAGATAAATCTGACGAGCTTTGGTTGGTAAAAATATCTCACCGCTAGGATCGCTTGTGTTCTCCCATTCCAAAAAGTGACACTCTTATAGCCTAGAGGCAAACAGACGTGACTCAAGTTGGCCCGCCACTATGCCGAAAAAAAAATCTTTTTTTGTCTAATCGTTTGTGCTCTATTTATGCTCATATGTGCCCGAACATGAACATTTGTGCTGTTAAACTGGCCATTTTAGAAAATATTTAATGTGGTGGGCCAACTTGATCTCAAGCTAGCCCGCCACATATTGAAACACACAACATAACAAAATTTATTTAAGTCAATCCATTGTGTTCCATTTGTGCTCATATGTGCCCGAAAATGAACATTTGTTCTTTAAAATTAGAAAATAGAGAGCATTTAATGTGGCGGGCTAACTTGAACCTTCCCTATATCATAAGCTGTAGAAAAATATAGTTAAAGCTGGCCCGCCACATTTTTAAATATCAATGTAACAAAATTCTGTATTCACCATTCGTTTGTTCTTAGTTTGTGCTCATATGTGCCCGAAAATTAACGTTAGGGCTGTGAATCTAGGCCTTTTAGATAACATTTAATGAAGGCGATCCAACTAGAGCTCAAGCTAGCCCACCACATTAACTGTTTTCTAGATTTTCTAATTATAGAGCGCAAATACTCATTTTTGGGCAC
This sequence comes from Timema cristinae, assembly GCA_039000515.1. NCBI lineage: Eukaryota > Metazoa > Arthropoda > Insecta > Phasmatodea > Timematidae > Timema > Timema cristinae. The sequence continues at coordinate 26,259 of JBCFYV010002549.1, forward strand.
ATATGAGCACAAACGAAAAACAAACGAATGGTGAAAACAGAATTTTGTTACATTGATATTTAAAAATGTGGCGGGCCAGCTTGAATCAATTTTTTCTACAGGTTATGGTATAAGGAAGACTAAAGTTAGCCCGCCACATTAATTGTTCTTTAGATTTTCTAATTTTAAAGCACAAATGTTCATTTTCGGGCACATATGAGCACAAATGGAGCACAATGATTGACTTAAATAAATTTTGTTATGTTGTGTTTTTCAATATGTGGTGGCTAGCTTGAGCTCAAGTTGGCCCACCACATTAAATATTTTCTAAATTGGCCAGTTTCACAGAAAAAATGTTCATGTTCGGGCACATATGAGCACAAATAGAGCACAAACGATTAGACAAAAAAGGTTTTTTTAAGCAATGTGGCGGGCCAACTTGAGTTACGTGGCAAACAGGCTAAATCTTCTCTTTCTCTCTTCTCCGTCGCACTCTACAAGAGACTTTGAAGTGTGGGTTTAGGCAGCAGTCCTTTCCTCCCTCCATTCCTAATAATAGCAAACGACCTTGAAATAAACCATAAAAAAAATTCATTGTTCCCCGCAACTTTCCTTTGGTTCTTTTTCAAACCCACTAACATAATTTGTTTTGAGTTTCACGAGTTGTTGGCGGGTACCTCTGTCTTGCTTCATCCTTTGCTTTATATAGATTAAATAATGTATTGATTTGTATATTTTTGTGTAAAGTTTAGATATCTAATTTTTTTAAATATGTATTTCATCTTCATTTTTGAAAGAAAGATTTTTACTATAAAACAATGAATCGAGGACAAAAATGTGCATACTGCGCCTGCTCAATTACACGGTGTACTTAAGGTAAATTTTCCTAAATGGTTTCCCGTTTTTCCACGCAAACGAGGGTACTTCTCATAATTTTATCTTCCTCATACCTACCTTCTAATTGCTATTAAATGTGGAAAGCATTGACTGGCGTGAAGATACAATGAAAAAACAACACTACTAGAGCTTAATCTATTTACTTGAAAAAACATATTTTAGACAGTGAAAATACATCATATTCAAATATAACAAATGTACATTTTTGTATAATTATAATTACATTTAAACTTTATTTAACATTTTTAAGATAAATACTATACTTACTATATTGACTTAATAATATAAAATGAGAGACTCTTTAACACACTGGCTCAAAAAGTATTCATTATTAACATTATATATATAATCTAAACCTTTTTAAAAGGGTTTTGAACTAAAAGTTTAGTACCCTTTAATTAAATAAAAGATAATGGATATACTTTTGATTTTTTCACTTGACGAGAAAAAGGGGCATTATAAGTTCATAAAAACCATTTTAATAACTATCATATTTTATAAATTAATTATATCTATGATAAAATGACCTCTCACTAAGCGTTTACTTAGAACCAGTGGCGCACTCAATGGGTGGAGTAAAAGGGGCACCTTCCCCCATAACCCCTAATAATTTCAATACAAACATAAATTATTTACTTTATAACTAAAACATTAGACACAGAAGATGAGTCGTATACATAGGCTCCTTTTTAAGACTTGGTTTAAGACTTTATATTCAAAAGACACACATATGAAAAAGTGCCACTTATATTCTCATTTGAAAAAACCACAGCCATAGTAGCTTCCATACATTGTATACAAGAAAATGTATATAACTAGTAGCCACCATTCTGGTAATTAAGTTCGTTTTAGTTTTTAAGTCTCTTAACACAAGATATAGGTTATTACACCGAGGACCTCGCTTATAGAACTTCACTCGCACCCCACCCAATTTCGGTTTAAAATTAATACTAAAGTACTTCGAACTGACAAAGCTACCAGAGCGTGTTATTCAATGCATTAACATATATTGACTTAGACCAGGGGTTCTCACATTTTAGACCAAAGGAGCTTTTGTACCAGAAAAATGAATGGCCGAACTCTCATAAAAATATTTACACTATATTATGATCATTCAATAAATACATTTAAATCTCACAAGTCTTTTATAATTTAATACATGAATGAATATTCAAAGAAGAACTACACTACACCCCGACCTCCGCGTCACTCAAAAAAAGTAATATTTTGAGTGCGATGACTTATGAGACCAGGTAGCTTACAGCGTTAATACCAACGTACCAGTTTTTTATTTGTGTACAGAGGTGTAATTATTTTATCACGTAATATAGAATATATTTTGCTAACAACACATAAACCGTACTAAATGTTGATTTCAATACACAGTCCGACACTTTATCTCAGTTGGTAGCGTGTTTGTATACTGAGCTAAATGTCCCGGGTTCGATTCCCGGAATGTCCAAAAAACGTATCATTGGTTGACTGTGCTTTTCCCCTTTCACAATGATGAATTAACTTTCAGGGGGCTGGATGTTGTATTTGTTCTAGATTTAAGTTAGTTTGTCAGACTCTGAGGAAATAATCTACATTCTACGGTGTGTCTGTCACTAGTTTTATATCGAGTGTCACTCATTGAGCGTGAACTGGGAAAGAGGGAAGGGTTGATAGGGTGGGGTATTACCAAATTTTTCTCCCCCCATCGAAATGTGCCTTCCTCCAGTTTGTTAAACTTCCCTCTGATATACTTGAATTTGAAGCTGAAAGATGGTTTGCATCAAACTTCAAAAAGATTCTAAAACAATCTATTATTATTTCTAAATGCTTAAGGGAGACCCCAAATAGCTTTTAGTGGCATTCCATTTTCAAATATTTTCCACTGGCTTGGAGTCAATCACCTAAAAACTCCTTAAAATATGGTTTTTAACAAACTACCTCGCCCAACACTAATAAAGCTTCGCCGATACTCTTGATAGTCATCACAATAGGTTTTTTTTCATTGTACTTACTACCCGTTTGATTGTACACATACATCAATTTACCCTAATGAACCAGAATGGGGAATGTTACAATTTTAGATTGAATGTACCTACAATTTGCGTAATATTGAGAGTGGGGTACCATTTTAGGGAAAAAATACCCTTGTTACACCCGGCTGGGATTTGGAACTTCAATCTTAGAGGACAACTTTATTTCCAACTAAGGAGGGGCGGGTGGGGATATAGGTGGAGACACACATATTATCTCCAACTTTGAGGGGGGCATATATTTTTACCAACTTATATAACATAAATGTAGCTGAATCTAATATACCCTTTAAATATATAGTTTGACACACTCATTTGAACATTAATATAAATTCAAGACTTTCACTATACTACAAAATTGGTTTATGAATAGGCCTACTTACAAGAGGGTTATTAAATTTATATTGAAAAGTTAACACATAATTTAAGGTAACACTTACGTCACCAAATACCTTAATTCTTTCATTAACTTGCGTACTATATACATTTGTTCATGTACTACAAATAAACTATGTTCTTGTACAAAACATATTTATGTGTGTCCAAACAGCCACGTGATTTATTAAATTTAGAAATAATGTTTCTAAAGTATGTTTTAAGATGGCACGGATATCATAAAACTATATCCACCTTGCATGGGGAGATTTCTCTTCCAGACTACTGTCCACATTAATGAAGCAAGATCGATTTGGATAATAAGGTTTATAAAATGCATAGTGAAATCTTTAAATTAATAAACTATTTAAACAAATAATTAAATTCACTATAAAGGGGAAATTTTCCAAAATAAAACTTTGGGGGTCATGTTTTACCCGCCATGAAATCAACTTACTATTGTTTCGTAAATCTAATCAATCCTAGATTCACGGTATATATTTTCCCTTGGGGAAAAATTTCGGGGACATCACAAATAAGGCGGTTTTAATTTGCTTTTTTAAGGAAAAATTACACATTAGGGGGAAGGTCTTGTTCATATTCATTAGTAAAAAATGTTCTTCAAAAAAATATGAATCATGATTTCCATCTCGTTCAAAGGGAATACATCTTCATCTGACATCAAATCTTTAGGGAAGTCAGGTGGTAAAAACACCATATCTCTTAGATTACTTTTATTGCTTACGGCAACGATACAACGCTTACCCGCTTTTCTTTATCGGTATACCTTTTATACCCTAACCCTTCACCATAAAAAAAAGAAAGCTTACAATAAAACATACAAACATTTACTATCCCTTGACTTGAAAGCAACTTGACATAAATAAAGTTAGTACGACGCACCCGCCCTCGTTTGGGGTAGATACTAACGCGCTAGTCGTTTGGCCACTGCTGAGATGGGGAGATCGAGGTTTAATCTCGTCGGGTAACTGGGGGTGGTTTTTTTCCCCAATGGTTTTTTCCCCTCTCCCCTCCACGCAAATGCGGGTTTTACTTCACTAATTCAACCTTCCCAATTCCTAACCTTTAGCGTAATTATACTAGGGGTATAACCCGAACGGGTGTAAGACTGTGCTGATAATAATTAAAAAAAATGCTGCACTACACAGCACATGATCGAACAGAACAAGCTTGGGCTGGGTCACGATCAACTTACAGCAGCGCTGCGTGTTAGGGTAAGCTGATGCTGGCGGAAAAAGTGAAGACCTTCCCACAACTCTAGTGCCTTAGTTTTAAGGAAGGACCCATCAAGATGACCAAATAAACCTTAAAATTTGAAATTTCTCAGTATTAGTAATTGCGGAAGGGGACTTGGGGCAACATTTTTAAAAACTAATATATTTAAATACTTCTCTTGTATTGTAAAAAATTTAAATTTTAATTAGGTAGGGGAAAAACAATACAAAAGACATTTACATAATAATAATAATAAAAAAATAATTATATTATTATTATTAATATTATTTTATTTAAAATTGGCATTTTGAAAATAGTGGTGAAAAAAAAACTTTTTGAAAATTAAGGAAAAAAAAAAAATTTTGACAGATAAATAAAGAAAACAAATCCCAAATACCAAAAAAACTTAGATTTCTAAATTCTAAAAGTGGGTGGGAAAAGGAATCCCAAAAATCACAAAAAAATAGAAACTACTACATCTCAGGCAGTGCGTTAAAAATTGAATTTTGGCATTCCAAAATGCACCACTCCAAATAACTAATAAGTCTGACATTTTAAAAATTAACTCCATGAAATCAATGGAGGGGCGGGGGAGTTATAAAAAACCTTTATCTATGGGCCAAAAATCGAGATTTGGCTGGCGGGGAAAGAACAATATAGATAAAGAAAGTATTCTTAAAACATGTTTTTAAAGGGGAGTTAAGAAATTATATGGGGAGGAGAAGGGAAAATTTTCAAAAACCAATAGAAAAAATTTTATAACAGACAATTTATTTGATAACTGAGGTGCCTTAGTACTAATGATTCTTTCAAATTAATTCATTTTATTTTAAATTTAAACTATTTCTTTTGGTGTTCATTTCAACAATTTCTCTGCGTAAGCGAGCAAATATTGATGCAAAGACTGCATTATAAAATTTAAAATATATATATATATTTATAAAATTGATTTTACTTCTTATGGTATAGTTAATTTGTGGCTTCATCAACATACAAAGTTTTCGCCTCATACTGTCTGAAATTGTATTTTTGGTATTTAGATCGGGTTTCTCAAACTGCACCGAAGGGATTTCGATGAGGTTTTGAACCATTTCTCACTTCTTTCGACCTTTCCAAATATGATTGACTAAAAAATTAAATTCTGTTTGGCCTTTAACAATAAAAAAATTAATATCTTAAAAACCTTACTTTTTTTAAAACTTCAAAAAAAGCTCTTATCAAAAATAATTAAATCAATTAAATAATAAAGGTCTCATTTTTATTTTAACGTAAAAAAGTTATTTTATTCTAAAATAAGAGTCTTAACAATTAATTTTATGTTTTAAAAGGCTCAAGATATAAGTTTGAGAAACCTGTTTAGATGATTTGCTAAAAAATAAGATAATTTACCCAACTTAAATTGACGAAGCCTGGGCAAACCGATAATTAATATGATTATTAAAAAATGAATGATTGATTAATTCATTTAGCAAAATTAAAAACAAATATTTCGTAGAAAACTGATAAAATAACTTTGCACTTAAAAAAAATATATTAAAAATTAAAAAAAAAAAATATTTAAAAAGGGTGACCACATGATGTGCTAATTATTAAAAAACGGTACGGGTACAAAATTTTTTTTTTTTGGTACAAAACGGTACAAAAATTATTATTATTACACCAAGTCTAAAATACCCTTCGGGGTTTTACGCACTTACCTAAGTTAATGGAGGGGGATTGTGAGATGAAATAAGGGCCCCACAGTTTTTAAAGTGGAATCCGAACCACGGTTGCCTGGCACTCCCCACAATTAACAAGATGGCTTGTCAAAAATTAGAACAAACTTGGCAATGTAAAAATTCAACTACAAGAGTGGTACTACGGTTAATGGACGGCTGCATACCTTTGGAAGTAGTAAAATTTAGAAAAGACTTATATATTTTGAAACGGGTATAAATACTATTTAACAAAACCTTCACAACCCCCCCTCCCATCTATTACACACTACAAATCTTAAAAGAATGTTTCCGAAAAACAGCAAAAAAATATTTTAAAAAATGGTCTAAAAATTAACTTTAAAAAAAACCCCTTTGGGGCCAAAAGATTTGGCCAAAAGGCTTTGGGGCCAAAGGGGGTTTTCCAAAGTCATTTGGCCTAAACCTTGGCCCCAAAAGGGCATTTCCAAAAGGGGTTTGGCCAAAGGCTTTTTGGCCAAAAGGATTTGGCCAAAAGGGGTTTTGGGGAAAAGGCGTTTAGCCACATTTTTTCCAAATCCCTTTTGGCCAAATAGGACCCTCAGACACCTTAGGGGGGAATGTCTTTTGTATGACGCCCCAAAAGGAAATTTTGGGGAAAAGGGGGATTTGAAAGGGATTCAAAATTGGATACTTGAAGGAAAAAAAAAAAATTCTAGACAAAAAAGGTTTTAAGGGGCCCGCAGGTTGTTTAGGTAAATAAAAAAAGGGGGAAGGATCTGCCAAAACAGAAAACCTAATAATAAAAAAAATTTTAAGGGGTACTTGTGTTCTGAGGAAACCCGGGTACAACCCAAAGGTCCCCCGGGTTTGGGGAAAAAAATCCTTATAGATTTTTTGTAACCCCGGGGGCCAAAAGGGTAAATTTCCCTAAGGACAAAAAATTTTCAGCACTCACAAACCCTTCGTTCATTCGGGTCCGGGGGCCTTTTTTTTTTTTTAATCAAAATCATAAAGGATCAGTTTTTGCCACAATTGAAACCCCTTTTTCCCGAAAAAATTTTTTCCCTAGAGTTTTCCTTTGGCCGGGGCCCAATGGGTCATCCCGGGGGCCCTTTTTTTTCCGGACCCCCTTCCCCCTTTTCCCCTGCCCCCTTCCCCCCCCCCCCTTTTCTTTATTCCCCCAAAATTTTCCCCTTTTAAACCTTTTTTAAATTTTAATTCTACTGCCCCGAAAATTTCATTTTTTTCTAAAAACTATCCAGAAATCCACAATTGGAATACAGTTCTTATTTTCCCCCAGAAAAAAATGGCTGTAAAAATTTTTTCTAGCTGTCAAAAAAGGGTTCCTATGAACTTTTAACGTAGAAACTTTTTAGCTGTCAAAAGGGTTTTTCCTATGAAATTAAAATGTAGTAACTCTTCTACGGGCAATAGGGTTTTTCCTATAACATACTTATTAAAGGGGTTTAGCTGCAGAAAAGGGTTCTTCCATAACAGGGGGCTTTTAAAAAAGTTAAAACCGTCAATAATTCTTCCTACAAATTTGGGCCTGTTAATGTCTACCCCAATAATTCTTCCTATGAACATTGGATGTATAATGTTCTACTGTCAAAAGGGGTTTTCCCCATGAACTTGGACGGGGAAATTAAAAATTTTCAGCTGCCAATAATTTCTTTCCTTAACATTGGACTGTTTTTAATTTTAAAGCTTTTCAAAAAGGGTTTTCCTATAAAAATTCGTAGTAATTTTTTTTCCTTCAGATAAGGAAGGTTCTTCCCTATAAAAATGCCTATCGAATTAATAACATTTTACACTCCCCAAACCATAAAAAAAATGACCCCTCATAAAAAATGCAAGTTTTTTTTTTGAACTGTGACTCCTCACCCACAGGGTTTCCAAAAAACAATTAATTTTTTTCCTCCCGAATACAAAAAAACTGACTACAGACCCCATTTGTATGTACCTAGTCAAAAAAACCCCTTTTCACTTTTTAAAAAAGTCATATGGCACCAAAGGGGAAATCGCTCCCCTTTTTGGTTCCCCCCATGGGGTACGAAAGGGAAGGGGGCAAAAGGTAACACGGGGAAGACTCCCCACCTTCTTTTTTCCCAGGTTAGTTTTTTAAAAATTTTGAAAAAGGGAATCAGCCCCAAAAAAACGCTACCTTGTTGGTTTTCCCCCATGGTAGGGATAAAAAGGGCATATGTGATCATCAAGGAAAACGCACCTTGTTTTTCCACTATTTTTACGTATAAGATAGGGTCATATAATCAGTCAATAAACTGCACCTTTTTTTTGGTTCCCTAGGGAAACTTATAAGATGGGGCCCTATTAAACGTCCCCAATTTTAAACGCTACCTTTCTTTTGGCCACATGGTGTACTTAAAAAAATTTTAAAAAACCAGGTTCAAAGGAAACGCTACCTTCGGTTCCCAGGGTAGCTTTTAAATAGGGTCATAGGAACCAGTCAATAGAAGGGTACCTTGCTTTTTTTTTTACATTATATTACTCTACCAAATCCAAATTTTTTCTGAGAGGGGTTTTGAAAAATTTCAGCCCCAAAAAAAATTAAGCCCAAAAAATTTTACTTTTAATAACTTGGGGTTTAAATTTAAAATTTTTCCCCACACTTGCAAAAATTAGCGACGTTAAAAAAAACCTTGATATTTTATAAAAGGGCGTTTAATAATTTTAAAAAAAAAAAAAAAAATTTTCTTGCCCTTCTCCGCTTCGTCTTTGCTTTCTGTTTTTTTTTTTTGAAATAGAACCATACCATTTCCCCCAAGAGCTTAAAATTACACCTACGTGTTTATAATTTTTCCTTTTTACAGGTGATATCAAAAATTTTATTTCGTCGGGGGGGAAAAAAGGGGGGGGGGGGGTTTTTGGCAAATCTCCACAACACGAAAAGAGGGGGGGGGGGGAAAACAAAAATTTTTTACAAAAAACATAAATTTATAGACTCATTCCCCATTTTAAAAAAATTAAAAACTTTTTTTTTTTTAATTTTTAATAAAAATATATTTTAAATTTTTCCCCCCTTTAAAAAAAAATTACATTTTCTATTAAAAAAAAAATTTTAAAAAATTATTTGAAACAAACGGTTTAAAATGTTAAAAAAAATTTTTTTTATCTATAATTTTTGAAATTTTGACATTTTACTTTTATTCACGGGTTTTTTAAAAAGGAAAATTTTGGGAAACTATTTTATCTTTTTTAAGTTCATACTACCCCAAACAAGACCCTTTTTTCAATAAAATTTCTTTCATTTTTGTAAAATATTTTTATTTATTATTATTAATTTTTTTATTAGCACCGCGTCTTATACCCGTTGTGTTTTAACCACTTCACTAAAAGTTAAAGTAGGTGATTTGAGATGAAATGGGGGACCCAATTTTAAAACGGGGGGTCCGAACCCCGGGGAAGCCTAAATTCCCCCATTCAAAGAGCTTTCAGGGAAGGAAGGGTTTTGGGGAATCAGATAAATCGGCCCGGGGCCGAGGATTGAACCCCACCCCAGACAAAGTCCGCCCTTCCCCAGTTTTGCCAGCACCAAAAATTTTATTTTTTAATTAATTTTTTTTTTTGGGGGGGGGGGGGGCCCGTCCACAAAAACTTCCACGGGAATGTTATTTTTTTTTTTCCTGGGGTATTTTTGAATTAGATATCCAAAAAAATTTTAAAATGGCTTCTGAAAGGCAAAAAAAGAATAAATTTTCTAAAAAACCACTCGGATTTTTTGTTTAACTTTTTATCCAGACCCGTTTAACATCACAAATAAAATGTCACTTTTTTTTTTACCATTGAAATGACTTAAGGGGCACTTACATAAACGAAATTTCTAATTTCATCAAATTTTTGCATCTTTAAAGAAATGAAATCATTTACAATAAAATTTAAATAATATCTATGTCAAAAGTCTTTGAAAATTAAAATTTATTTGGGAGTTCTGTTGGGGCAAAAGATGTTTAAATTTTATCTTTTTGCATCTAATAGGTTAATATAATTTGGTTTTTAGTAAAATTTTTTTTTAAGATAATAATAATATAATACGCCGCGTCTTACTACCCCTTCGGGGTTTAAACCTTTAAACTAATTTCCTAATGGATTAGAATTGGGGGGTTAATTAAAAGTGAACCCATTTGCGTGGGGAGATAAAACCTTTAGGGAACCCCCCCCCCCCCCCAGTTTCCCCGACCGGAATTTGAACCTCTATCCCCCGTCCTCACATCGAGCTCAACACCCTACCGTTAGCCAACTACCCCACCGGGGGGGTATAAATATATTTTTTTTTAAATAAAAACAGGAGTAACCTGTGAGCACAGCTACATTATAATTTTACATCTCCTCTTTTCCATGGAGTATAGGCTTGCCTCAAACTCAAAATCGTGATTCAAACCCCCTGGCTTTCGACAGATTTTTATTTGACGATAAAAAAAACAAAAACAAATCCTAGCACAATTTCCTTGGATGGGGGAATAAATCCGTCGGGCACTTTATTTTGGGCATTTTAAAAAACCTTAAAGGTATTTAAAAATTTGGGAGGCCTTTTGCTCTCGCTCATAGAAATTCTCAATCAATCTTTCATAAGTGTACGTTAAATAACCAATAAATAATATATTTTCACCGTTTGAAATATTTCCGTTAGTATTAAATTCGCAGATGACCCCCCTTTCACTGGATTATCTTTTTGCCCTCCACGAGCCACGTGCCATCTATCTGAAACTCTGTGCAGTCACGGATAATTCTTCTAAAAAAATTTTCATATTTTATGTAATAATTGTGCAAAAATAAAAAATGTCAAGGTTCATATCGACTGAAATAATTATTAATTTAATATTGAAACGGCTTTCACAGATATTACAACCCGTGTGGGCAGGGGAAAGATTTCGTTTTATTCAACGAAAATTTTTTTAAGTTGGGAATGGCGTTTTGATGGGTTTAATGGGCCCAAGGAAAGTTTTTCTTTTTTTTTTTTTTAAATAACAATCCCTTTACCCGAAAAAAATTTGTAAAGAACCTTTAAAAAAAAAGCTTTAAACATCCTCATGTCAATATAAAAACAAAACTTTTTTTTTTTGAAAAACAGTCCACCATCACTGTATAGCCCCCCCCTCTTTTTTATCCTCCCCCTATTTTCATCTCATTCCTCTTTCCTCACCCTACACCCCCGCCCCCCTTCACCAAACCCCCAAATTTTTTCTTCAACAATTTTTTTTTCCAACACATATAAATACTATCGACATTTTTAGAGGAAAAATTAAAAATTTTTAAAATAAAATAAGCCTATGTTACTCCTGATTGTACTTTATATTGGTGAAAAAGTTTTTTAAAAACATCCTATTTTTGAGTTAACCATTACAAAAAAAAAATCTTCCTCTTTA